>JAESVK010000138.1:115142-140494 GCA_017140935.1 Hamamelis virginiana | reverse complement strand
GTTGATCATAACTTAACAGAGTCGGTTTGTTGCGTTTTGATCAACCTAACATTCTATGTTACGTTTCAACCAACGCAACAAGACTAAAAAAATATTTACATAAGTTGTTGCGTTACTTCCAACCTAACATTTCGGGACTGTTGGGTTTTGTCCAACCTAACATAGCAAAATTGAAAAACTGACATTTTCGACCAACGAACTTCATTATAAACCAATTGGAATATCCACATACATAATAACTTCCCACCAAATACAGCCAAAATTGAATTCTCAAATACATAACAAAGTTGACAACTTCCTAATCTAGTTTTATCGTTTCACTAGTGATTACATTAAAATCGATTATTCCTTTAAACTTGAGAATTTTAGCCTTGTATGCAATCGTCCATCCATCAGCTAAAGGTGTCAGATGATGTTTAGTCTAGTTCCCTGCTATTGGTGGCACAGGATGCCCCGATTTCATAATTACCTGTATAAAGAAACCAATATGATAACTTTCATGAGTTTGAATTACAAGTATAGATTTTCAAAGAAAATCGCAATTCTCACTAAGTTATATAATGTACCTGTATGAAATGACAACAATTGACAATGTTGGAATGTTAGGTTAGAAGAAACGCAACATTATTAGAATGTTAGGTTAGAAGAAACGCAACATTCTTAGAATGTTAGGTCATCTTCTACGTAACAAACAAAGAATGTTAAATTCTGTGTTACCTAACACGACGAAATTTTGCAAAAAAATTAAAAACACCATTAAAGCTTCTAAATACTTCCCTCATCACTGTTGGTTGCTTCATTAAGCTCCATTATTAAGTTTACTCACTTTTTGAAGTGAGTAAATCAGATTTGAAGTGAGTTTACTTTCTTTTTTCATATCAAAGGAAACTTGCACAAGCTAGGGTCAGCAGACGTACGCTCCTAAATCGTTTTCTCTGGTCTCCATGAGCTGCTCGTTCCTCTGTGTTTTCTCCTGTCTCAAGCTTGCATGAGCTGCTCGTCTCTCTCGTCTTCTCATTACTGTGACTGGCAAAAACGAGGCGTTTTGGGAGGGAAATGATACTTTGACTGAGGGTTGGGGTGGGCTTAACAAATCCATTTAGGATACATTAGGCATTTCGCATTTCTACTTGTCCTAAATAGTAAATTCATTTAAGGGCATTTTTGGAAACTTAAAAAAGGGGTGGGCAAATAGCTTGGGGGTGTTGCAATATCCGCTCCCCAGTTGGAATCTTGAGTATTTTGGGTGAAGCCCAAGCAAAGTGGCAGTAGTGATAGACAGAACACAACCTGTTTGTCGATTCATAAAAATAAAGCGAGTGGATTGCTTGTTATAAAACACACCATAATCAAGTCTATGCTCTTAAACTAGTGGGCATTGACAAGATACAGGACACTGCATCACACACACACACACACGACCTAGCCTTAATTGAAGAATTTACAGCAAAGGCAAGAGATGGAGGGCTTCAATGAAAATCTCAGGATCCATGAAGGGTTCTTGAATTTACAAGCTAAGTCTCAATATTATGAATTTAGGCAATAATCAATGCCAAATATATGTTCCTTCAACAAATTTTATCATTATTTATAAAATTATTATTATTTTTTGTTCAGCCCAAAAGGTAGGGTATTCAAATTGAAATTACTGAGTCTATTCTTCAATACATATAACAATTTTATTTGGCAAACCGTCTATGGCCTTGGCTGCCATCTGGATGCTTTCTGCCGACACTCCTTTCACTCTCCTCCAATTTTATTTTTCTTTCGTGGAATTGGAAGGTAAAAGCTTCAATATTTTAACGCATGTGTTCCACAAGTTGGGCATGAGAATAGACGGTTTGCCAAATAAAATTGAAATTTGTATTGAAGAATAGACTCAGTAATTTCAATTTGAATACCGTACCTTTTTGGGCTGTTATTGAAGCTTTTACCTTCCAGGTCCACGAAATAAAAATGACATTGAAGGAGAGTGAAGGGAGTGTCGGCAGAAAGCATCAGATGGCAGCCATATGCCATAATATAATAATTCACAAAGGGCGGTCAAGCAGTTTGCCAAATAGGCATGCATAGAAACTTCCATACCCAGCTGGATCGCTCATCAGTGGTGGGTCCCTTTTGTTTGCTTTTCAAGACGCAAACGTGTAAGAATACCAACTTGAATTAAAGAAATGACCGCCAATCACAGCGTGACATCAAAGTGTCCGTTGGTGAAAATTACTAGAATTTTTTGCCAATCTTTCACACTGCTCTCTCTGCTTTTCTATTCGGCTGTAAATAACATGAGCTGACCTGAGGGACCACTTTTTCACCCTGGAAGAACAAAGAATATTAATAAATATTTCATATATTTATTTATTTATTTTTATTTTTAAAAAGGGTATAGATCCACACACCTTTTACCGTTCAGATGTAATTTAGATTTGTAGTAAAAATTTAAAAAGCTCTACATTTTAGCATTTAGGTAGGTAGTAGAAGAGATATATGGCACATCAATTATCCAAAAAAAAAGATATATGGCACATCAAGTAAGAATTAATTAAGAAAGATATTTTCATTTCAACAAATGGTAGGCAAATCCATTCCGATCCTTTGTATGGTGGTAATGAGCTGTACCATACCCTCCAGTTATAAACTACCAGTTATTTAAAGGCTTTCGTGTTCAATCAGACAAGTGCAAACTAATTTTGCTTCATCACTCCAAAGTCCAAATTAACCAATAAAACACCCTCATCCTTCCCCACTCCAAAAGAAAAACAAAGTACAGGAAACAGAAATGAAAATTTGATACCATGCATGTTTGATTTTGAGTCTGAAAAGGGTATGGAATCAGAATTCAGAAATAAACAAAGAAACAAAAAACGAATCCTTTGGCTAAAATTGTAGGTAAAGATCAATAATGGGCGATTACACACGTACAAGAGGCATCAGATGGAAATTAAAGATAAAGAGTTCCACTTAGCTAGGATGACTGCAAGATATCCCACCAACCGCTTTCCTTGTCCTCTTTCTACCCACAACTACTACTACTTCGACTTGCACAGTTGCATAAGCATAGTCAGGTAGAAGACGGAAGCGGGTGGATGGCAAATTACATGGTGTACGGGTACAGACACTGCTATGAGTTTGACAGATTGTAGAGTCACGGGCACAATCTAGAACCATTTACTGTTATTCCTGAATTTCTTCTATTTTGATTATTTTTTATAATTATTATTTTTAATTTTTTTTTTTGAACAATATATATTTAATCTAATCATGAATCGCGTAATGATTTTTTCATTTGTGTGGTTTTTCACCCCTTTAAGGGCAAGGCCAGAGCATGATAAGCATTTTTAATAGAATATTAGTAAAGTCAATGTCAAATATTGACATTGTAACAATCGAAATGGATGGGTTTTAGAGAATAAAGAATACTAAAAGGTTATAGTCCAAAGTCATTTTAAGGTTATTTGTGTCTTTTGGTGATATTATCATATTTAACTTTAAGAAAAGTAAAATTATTAGAGAATATTAGGGGAACAAAGAATCATTTCGTATTTTTGTTAAAAAAAAAAAAAAAAAAATGCATCTATTAACAACTACTCGATCCCTTTGTCCCATAAAAATAGACATCTTCCAAAAAATACGGCATATTAAGAAAATCCATTACTGTAATAGTTTGCGATTTTTTTTTTTTTAATTTTCAAAACTACTCTTTTTATACAATTTCATTTAGTGTTATGTCATGGTATTCTTGGAATAATAAAGGGTAATATGAAAAAATTAAAAGAAATATAATTTGATTTTTTAAAATGAACTATTAATTTAGGAAAGCCAAAAAAGAAAAGAAGATCTATCTTTGTATGATAGAGAGTATTTTTTTATCGGGGTACTGTGGAGAAGCTAGGCCCCTTCAATTTAACAATACTCTTTGCTTTTAAAAAGTATTGGTAATTAAAGAGAAAAAAAAGTGTTCCATCCCTTTCAAATTGAGCTAAAAAAAAAGATAAGCCATATCATATTAATTGGATGGATGAATCAGGTGAGTATTGGGTAGCATTTTAATACCAAAAAATTACTCTACTTAGAGACATATTTCTTCATTTGTGTTTTTTATTAAGTTGTCTCTCTTCCAACTCCTTTGATTATCCCTGGTGGTTGTAACCGAATGGATTAAAAAATTCAAAGTCAAGTAAACAGCTTATTGTAGTAATGAAGGACTAATCTAGGGAAAAACTCTCATGATTGAGTTATAATAACCCACTACCAAACAGATCCTTGGGGAATGAATCATCAGGGTTCGACTGAATTGAATAATATATTTTGAGAGAAAATAAAAAGTCTTGTGCTTTTTCTTACCGAGAAACCAATGGAAGGAAAGAAATCAAAGTGAAAAGAGGTTTCAAATCTACAGTCTACAGTACAAAGTAAGAGAGGGAGAGGGAGAGAGAGAGAGGAGCAGTGGAAGTTCATGTGGGGGTGGGGTCGGCGGGGACGAAGAGTAACAGCTAGCAGACCGCCTAAATCTGCATGTGCAGAGAGTTGTATTTTCGTTGTTTTATTAGTGCTAAATTATTAAATTGGAACAAAAATTAATAATAATAATAATTTGCAATTATTTATTTAATTAAAACCTCCTCATTCATTTAATCAGGTCTTTCTTTATTAGGACTATTTTGTTTATTATTATTATTTCTTCAAATGACAGTTGTTCGATAAAACTAAATATTGTTATGTTATTCATTTATTTATTTTGCTAACCTCCTCTCTCTGTATATTTTTCATTTTTTCTATAGAAATAATAAATAAATAAATACACGTACAAATGCACGTCTTTGCTCTAACCGAACCCTGTCCTTTTCTGAGTTCTGACATGCATTTAACTGTAACTAAGCTATTTAACCTCCGTGTACATTGTAAAGAAGGAAGAGATCTATTGAAATAAAAAGTACTAAAAGATAGAAACAGGTGTGTCGGCGGAGGTGTTGATAGACAAAAAGGTGGAGAGAAACGAGTGGCAATTAACAAAGTTGCAGAGAGCGGAGAAACAGACAGTTGCGTCATAATTAATGGCCATTGCATTCTGTGTTATAGGTTTCTTAGCTTTGTTTATCAATTAAATTAAAATTTTCTTCGTCTTCGCTCTGCTGTCGTCCTCTCTATTCTATTCAATGTACTATACTTTGGTTATGTGAGAATTATTGTAGTTGATTGTTTTTATTATTGACCCAAAAGAAAGAAAGAAACCCAGCAGAATTATTCAGGTAATTTGGAAGACGAAGATGCTTTAGTTTTAGTTAGATATTATTTTATTTTCTCACTCAAGGGAAGTAGTAAGCTTTAATTGCTGATTCAGAGGAGACGCAAGGAATTATAAGAGTGGGGAGAGAGAGAGAGAGAGAAGCGGAGACAGAGGCCGCAAAAAGGGAAAAAGCTCCCGATTTGTGATAAATCAGAAAGCTTGTAGTTCAATTTGACATTCGAGATGGTGACAGGGCGGAGGTTCTTTGCCTGAGGCTCTCTCTGTTTCAACTGAGATCAGATTGTTGGACGGTACAAGTCCACAGATCTGTGGCCCAAATTCTTATTAGTGGAAGATGGAGGCCAGTGCCGGTTTGGTGGCGGGTTCTCACAATCGGAACGAGCTAGTGGTCATCCGTCGCGATGGAGAATCTGGCGTACGTTCCAATGTCTTTCTTTCTTTCTTTAACAACTTCATTTATGTTTTAGTGTTGGCACTATTTTCCTAAATCTGTTTTTTTTTTTTTTTTTTTTTTAAATTTATGATTGGGCGCAGCCAAAACCGTTGCGGCAGATAAGCGGCCAAATCTGCCAGATTTGCGGAGACGATGTAGGGCTTACAGTGGACGGAGAGCTGTTCGTGGCGTGCAACGAGTGTGCCTTTCCAGTTTGCAGAACTTGCTACGACTACGAGCGCAGAGAGGGTAGCCAAGTGTGCCCCCAATGCAAAACTCGCTTCAAACGTCTCAAGGGTAAATATTTCGTCTTTAAATCTCAACCCAGATCTCTTCATTCACTGATGGATTGGGGGAAATTGCATCGTGACAGGATGTGCTAGAGTGGACGGCGATGAAGAGGAAGATGACATTGACGATGTGGAGAACGAGTTTAACTTCGAAGGGAGGAGTAAACAGGATATGCAGCAGGCTCTTGCTGAGGCAATGCTCCAAGGCCACCTCAGCTATGGCCGCTTCTCCGATTCCGATCTCCCTCACGTCCTTCATTCCATGCCCCAACTTCCTCTCCTTACTAACGGTCAAATGGTATGCTACTTGCACTCTCTCTCACACACACACCCATGCGACTGAGATCTACTGTTTTCTTCGGTATTTAAGCGTGATGTGTTGTTATGGCTTCGTTTTATTGACCACTTACTATTGAAATTCTAAATCCCCTCCATTTATCAGGCTGAGCTTATTATTATTATTACTAATATTTTTAATCAACTTCTTTTCTTTGCTGCTCTGCATTTTCTGGTCTTCATGTCTATGGAAGGAGTTATATTAGAAATACTGATGTATGAGCGTCTACGACGCAGGTTGATGATATTCCTCCCGAACAACATGCATTGGTCCCTTCCTTCATGGGTGGTGGAGGCAAAAGGATCCATCCCCTTCCTTTCTCAGATCCTAGCCTTCCAGGTAACCTAGCTTTACTCTTTGAACTGCTTTCTTTCCTTCAGATGCTCATTAGTTACCAGGTATGTTCTTTCTTCCTATCATCTCTTCTTTTCATTGAACATCCAATCCTTTCCCCCTTCTGCAGTGCAACCCAGATCCATGGATCCCTCCAAGGACTTGGCTGCTTACGGCTATGGAAGTGTTGCTTGGAAGGAGAGGATGGAGAATTGGAAGCAAAAACAAGACAAACTCCAGATGATGAAGAATGAGAATGGCGGCAAAGATTGGGACAATGATGGGGATGGGCCAGATCTACCTCTGTAAGTGGCCTAATAGAACCTCTCTCCTTTCCAATCAATTTAAAGACATGATCCCGCGTAATTATCTTTTGTAATTGTCTAAGCCAATTCTCAGAAACTCCACAGAACCCCAAGGACACTAGGATGATGATTTATTTTTATTCTTTTTCTTCTGAATAGCTCAGTTTTTAATTATAAAATTATTAATGTCTAGCTATTCAGCTGGCTGGTGCCCGCTTGATATGCCCCTTCAGATTTGCAATACATCTTAAGTCACTGATAGTTAACCATAACCTTCCATTCTTGAGATGACTGCATTTACTGTAGTTGATCAGTAATGGTGATTGCCCTTTGTTTCCTTGTGTTTCATACATCATTAATGTTAGAGATTTTAAGGATTGCTGGTCATGGAAATATATATATTTCGGTTCTCATTGATCAGGATGGATGAAGCAAGACAACCTTTATCAAGAAAGATGCCTATTCCATCGAGCCAAATCAACCCTTATCGAATGATCATCATAATTCGACTTGTAGTTGTTGGATTCTTCTTCCATTATCGGGTAATGCATCCTGTGGATGACGCTTATGCGTTGTGGCTCATATCTGTGATCTGTGAGATTTGGTTTGCTCTTTCATGGATTCTTGATCAATTCCCAAAGTGGCTCCCAATTGACCGGGAAACTTATCTAGACAGGTTGTCCCTCAGGTTAGTAATCAGGCTGCTCTATATGTTAATGCTATTGTGCTTACAGGCCATCTGTTGGATCAATTTACAATTCCTGCTTATCTGCATTTTTGTCAGGTATGAGAAGGAAGGCCAGCCTTCTCGACTTTCTTCTGTTGATATTTTTGTGAGTACGGTTGATCCATTGAAAGAACCCCCTCTAGTGACTGCGAACACGGTTCTATCCATTCTTGCAGTTGATTATCCTGTTGATAAAGTCTCCTGTTATGTTTCCGATGACGGTGCTGCTATGCTGACATTTGAGGCACTGTCAGAAACATCTGAATTTGCAAGGAAGTGGGTCCCTTTCTGTAAGAAGTTTAACATTGAGCCACGCGCACCTGAATGGTATTTTGCTCAGAAGATTGATTATCTCAAAGATAAGGTGCTAGCGTCATTTGTGAAGGAGAGGAGAGCAATGAAGGTAATGAGGTCATTAATCATGGAATTTATATTGTTCTCCTTCACCAATTCCATCCATTCTTTATTGGTGAGTTTTGGAGATTATATTGTAAATCTCTCTTGTTGAGCTTGCAGAGAGAGTATGAGGAGTTTAAAGTGCGGATCAATGCTTTGGTTGCCAAGGCTCAAAAGGTACCGGAAGAAGGGTGGACAATGCAGGATGGGACTCTATGGCCTGGGAATAATGTCCGAGATCATCCTGGGATGATTCAGGTACACAAATTTTGATCCACTATATATAGTTCTGACTGTGACCCATTGTGGCTCTAACACATGTTCTTGCATCTTCTATAGGTTTTTCTTGGCCAAAGTGGAGGGCATGACACGGATGGAAATGAATTACCACGTCTGGTATATGTTTCTAGAGAAAAGAGACCTGGATTTAATCACCACAAAAAGGCTGGAGCAATGAATGCTTTGGTAAAAAATCAACAGAAAGGCACTTCTGAATTCGATATATTGTTATGCTGTTGAAAGACGTGATTATTTTAATAATTTATTTTCTTGTGTGCTTGTGTGCCAAATAGGTCAGAGTCTCGGCTGTACTCTCAAATGCACCGTATTTGTTGAACTTGGATTGTGATCACTACATCAATAATAGCAAGGCTCTCAGGGAGGCAATGTGTTTCATGATGGATCCGTTGTTAGGAAAGAGAGTATGCTACGTTCAGTTCCCACAGAGATTTGATGGCATTGACAAGAGTGACCGATATGCCAACAGGAACACTGTATTCTTTGATGTAAGTGTGTTCTTCTCTAGAATTTCAGGCTGCTTCCTTCTGTTTGCTGTTTGGCTATTGGCTCCCATATGCCTGACAATCTTTTATGGAAAACTAATGCATTAGTCCTCCATTCCAGATTAACATGAAAGGTTTGGATGGCATACAAGGACCAATATATGTTGGGACTGGATGTGTGTTCAGTAGGCCAGCGCTTTATGGTTATGATGCTCCAAAGACAAAGAAGCCGCCAACAAGGACATGCAACTGCTTGCCGAAGTGGTGCTGCTTCGGATGCTGTTCTGGGAAGAAGAAGAAGAAGACGAACAAACTTAAATCTGAGATGAAGAAGAGAAATTCAAGGGAGGGAGATGCAGGAGCACTTGCACCTGTGTGTGCATTGGAGGGCATTGAAGGTAGACTGTGCTTCTATAATGGGGTCTTGAAACTTAGTCAACCATTGCCTAGTGTAGTCTTAGCCTAATACATGCAATACTCACACTTACTGACTTAGCCTAAGCTTAAGAAAATGCTTTGGCCAGGCATCTAACTCAACTCCAACTTAATTATCTGCTTAGCTACTCCTAGGATTGCCCATTTTTAATTGATTAGGCTGATTCTAGTTTGCACTGAAGGACAAGTTTCTTGGTTTTATCCAGCATTTGTAGTTTAAGGCAAAAGAAAGATTATGATTGCAGTATGGTTTTAAGGAAAATAATAAGGAAAATAATATGTTTGAGAACTTACTTCTCAATGTGTCATAATCAAAAGAGTTTTCTGTCGATTGGAGAAGGTTGTTATTGAATTGATATAAATCTGTTTGGGCAACAGGTAAAGATTGTAAGTAGATTCATGTTTGCTGGTTTCTCAAGATGGGTTATTAATAAATCAATCTCCTTCAAAAATTTTACCCTAGAAAGAGCTGAATACCAAATAAGGATTTGAATAGCTGGCCCTAATTAGTTGGGATTAAAGGCTTTATTGAGTTGAGTTGTTGAGGCTTCTTTGTATATCAACTGATTTCAAAAGAGCTTTTATTCAGGAATTGAAGGTGAAAAATTGGCTCTAATGTCCGAGCAGAAGTTGGAAAAGAAGTTTGGGCAGTCACCCGTGTTTGTTGCATCTACCCTGCTAGAGAATGGTGGGACAATCAAAAGTGCTAGTCCCGCGTCTCTGCTTAAGGAGGCCATCCATGTCATTAGCTGTGGCTATGAAGATAAAACTGAATGGGGAAAAGAGGTGACAACAACATTTTGGTTCCTTTTACTCTAATCCCTTGCTTAATATAATTGTGGCGTTCTCTCTTTAGATTTTTGGTACAACTAAAGTTTGCTTCCCATCCAGGTTGGCTGGATCTATGGTTCAGTTACAGAGGATATATTGACGGGTTTTAAAATGCACTGCCATGGATGGCGATCCATATATTGTATCCCTGCAAGGCCTGCTTTTAAAGGATCCGCCCCCATCAATCTTTCTGATCGTTTGCACCAGGTCCTTCGATGGGCTCTTGGTTCCATTGAAATCTTTTTAAGCAGGCACTGTCCTCTTTGGTATGGGTACGGAGGTGGTCTGAAATGGTTAGAGCGGCTGTCTTACATAAATGCTACCGTATATCCATGGACATCAATCCCTCTGCTGGCATATTGTACTCTACCTGCTGTGTGCCTGCTCACAGGGAAATTTATCACTCCGGAGGTATGAAATATATAATTAAAAGATCATAGCGAAGGGAACACTTTGCTGTGTGTATAATGTTGGTAAAAATATCCTTGAGTTGTATATTTACTTTAATTTGATAATGTATATTTATATTCACATTAATTGGTTTATAATGCAGCTGAGCAACGTCGCTAGCTTGTGGTTTCTGTCACTCTTCATTTGTATTTTTGCAACAAGTATACTGGAAATGAGATGGAGTGGTGTTGGTATCGATGAATGGTGGAGAAATGAACAGTTTTGGGTGATTGGAGGTGTTTCAGCACATCTGTTCGCTGTGTTCCAAGGACTTTTGAAGGTTTTAGCGGGTGTTGATACAAACTTCACTGTGACGTCAAAAGCAGGGGATGATGCGGACTTCTCAGAGCTATATGCTTTCAAGTGGACCACATTGCTGATACCTCCAACAACACTGCTGATTATAAATCTGATAGGAGTGGTTGCTGGCATCTCAAACGCAATTAATAATGGGTATGAGTCATGGGGGCCTCTGTTTGGTAAGCTCTTCTTTGCCTTCTGGGTGATTGTGCACCTCTATCCTTTCCTGAAGGGTCTGCTGGGTCGGCAAAACAGGACTCCCACAATTATTATTGTGTGGTCAATTTTGCTTGCTTCCATCTTCTCCCTTCTGTGGGTTCGGATCGATCCATTCTTGGCCAAATCAGATGGACCAGTTCTGGAGGAATGTGGATTGGACTGTAATTAACAAGCACATTTGCTTCGTGTTCCATTGGCAATTGGCCAATAGGATTAGATTAATGATAGAAACTATCCTGGTGATAACGGAAAAAAAAAAGTTTGGTGTGTTCAGTGATGGGGTCAGCAATCTGTAGATTGTGTGTTTGGGGTATTACCTCTCAACTCCTCGCTTCTACTCTTTGGTTGGGGAATTCCGAAGGGGTCAGAACTGAGCTGGCTGCAGTTTGTAAGCTTATTGTTGGCAGGGATTGTCAAGCAGAACCACGACAAAGCTCTTCTTGATTCTTTATTAGTTCAATTATTATACAAGGAAGAGGAGGAGGTAGGGTGAACCACACTGTCAAATGTGTATTATTGTCACCTCTCTCTCTCTCTCTCTCTCTCTCTCTCTCTCTCTATTTTATTCACAATACAATAATGTGGGCTTTGTCCTGCTGCTACGTGTATCTAGGAAGGCAAAATTATAAGGTGTTTAGTATATGTTGGGGCTCTTATTGTTCGCCCTTTATGTTACTGTTGCTGCTAGACGAACCTGTGTTGTGGCATTTTGTAATGGACAGGTCTAAACCTTGAAAAAAAACAAAAGTAAAGAGGAGAAGATTCATTTGTGATCAGGATTGAGGTCTCGTTGGATGTTCCATGGCAATTTGAAATAATCCATTGTGTTTTGTACACAAAATATGTTACTGATGCCAATATCCAAACATCTTTCACTATCACCTTTGATAAACTAATCCATTATGCGTGCATGTTAATTTTTAATAAACTATAAATTATGTTTTCGAAATGTTTATCATACCTCATGGTGCGTTCTGAGTTCAACATGCTCTGAAAGAACTACATCCACATGATCTTATGCAGAGCTCATACCTCATGGTACATTCTGAGTGTACCCGGCCCATCTTTTATTTATTTATTTATTCTCCAAGTAAGGAAATACCAGCTACATTAGCCAACAGAGAGATTGTTCGAGGATAAAATGGGTCTCCTCGCATCCAAGAACATAACCAAGTTGCCACAAAATCGACGCATGAGTTGTCCTCACGAAAGAGCATGTTGAATCCAAACCCTGTTCATCGAATCCTTACAATCTTCAACTCAAGCTTTGTAAGAGTGATATCTGAAGTCAATGGTAGTCAATAATACGGTATCTAGCTAATATTACAAGAAAATCCCTCATTCCAATTTCCTGCCTTATTTCTGAAAAGCCTCCATCCTCTTTAATTGCATGACCTGGATTAATCCTTAGAACATCCATCTTATTAAGTTCGATCCAATCACAAGGAGAAAAGGTTTGGTCCCATAAGCTTGGGCGCTTACTAAAACCCATTTGAAATACCTTTTGACACACATGAAAACATGATATATCAAGAGTTGATTTGAACATAATATTAGAAAAATATATGAAAAAATAGTTATCCAAAAGTGGTTTTAGTCAAAGTTAATGCAGACCCAAAAATAATAATTTAAATCTACTAGAAAAGCTGCCTTGAGGTCTCTGTTGAGGGTCCAAAGACTGTTGACTGCAGTTTCAACTCTTTGAATCACTGACTTGTGCGTTTTCCAGATTATCCATAAAGTTGTAAGGAAGAGAAGGTTTCAGTCAAGTTCTTCAAATGTAAGCCGTGGGAATGATACATTGCCGGGAATGACGGGCACCAAACAACAGAAAGGGTTTCATTTCCCTTTCCCGGGAACGAAACCCCCAACCAAACACAACCTAAAAGAATGACAGCGGCTGAGCCCCGAGGTGTCCACCATTGGGGCTGCGGGCGCTCATCAATATTCGTGATGGAATAAAAGAACAAGCTTTAGGAGTAGGACTTTCAAGTTGGCAATTCGCATGCCTCTACAGTCATATGGGCAAAATTAAACGGAGACTGTAAGCAAAGACAGGTGAATATTTGAGCTAGCATTTGCATTCATCTAACAAAATTACATTTCTTTTCCTGAGCAAGAAAAACAATCAAACAAAATTTATGTCTCATATCATAAACGACTTTGGTATTGGACAACACACTATTCCGCACAAAATAACTTGAATAGCAAATGTGAAAAACACTACAATTCAATGAGATTTTGTTTTGTGATGCCAAAATCCTCTTCCACCGGATTGATCCGGAACACGAGTAAAATCCAGAGCCCAACCCAACCCAACCCAATCCGTGACCAGCAGATCTGCTATAATGCACAAGACATCATGCTTGAATAAATCCAAGGGAAGGAAGACCCACAGGATGATAGCAACCTGAACATGGTCACCACCTGGGATGGTGCAATTCTAAAATCTTATTACCTCATATCGTGCAAGATTATATATCCATAGGCTCTTTCTGATTCTCACTGATACCAACAGAATGTTCTCTTTGTTCTCCTACGGCCCTTCCATGATCATCCCCGATCAACTACGCTGTGGTTGTAGTAATTACTATGCAGAAAGATGAACAGATGCTGCCAATTTGGCCAACTGTTTCCCATCCAGATTTGATACAAGTTCCATGGAGATGAAGTGTTTTGGCAGATTTGCAAACTCTTCCTCCCTGAAATTGTAAATTGGTTGAAGTTTTTTTGCTTCAGAATCTGCTGTTTCGGCCTCTGCGAGTAGAAGATTAGCTTCCTCAATATCACCCAACTCTAAAGCAGTGGACCTTTCTGCTGCAGCAGCACCAGAAATTAAAAGTAATCTCTGGAATCTAGCTAAAGCCACCACTTTTTCCTTGGATAAAATCAGTCCTTCAGTCTCCTGCAGTCTGTTAACAGTGTCTTTAATCTCTTCCTCAAGTTTCTCCAGCTCTAACATGGCACCTTCCATTTTATTCTGTACACTTTCCTTTTCAAAAGTCAATGTCTTTGCCTCAGCAGCTATTCGTGCTGCTTCCTTGAAATTTCTTGCAGCAGCAGCAACTTTCTTTTCTGCTTCCAGCTCTGGGACTCTTTTCTCTATGAAGAAAATCCTCTGCTTGGAGGATGCTATTTCTTGCTGGATGATCGACTTAGTAGAAGATAGTTCCTGGAAACAGTGAATAAAGATTTAATCAATATCTGACAATTCTTTTCCAAATGAACAGAGCCCTTGTTCTATAATGCAATGCCATGGCCAATATCTGACAATTCACTCATTTTTTGGCAAAGGAATTGGATACACAGGGGCAGAGTGGGTCGTCCATAGTTTTCAGTGATGTAAAATGGAGCAGTCTTGGCCCATCCTTATGGTTTCTTTGACAGGAAATTTGGTATCTGTCTTCCTGTCAAAGATCAAACAATTTCTTCTTGCAAAAATACAGAAAATATGGAACTCAGGGCCAAATTTCTGCACATTTGATCAGCTATGTAGGACCATTAAATGGTCTATCTCAATCCTTTGCGAGTTCAAGCAAAGAATCCCTCAACTTCAATTAGTGCTTATAAGGGTCCAAGTCTTCAGATTCTAGATTTTATTATATTTCAAACAATCTGCTGATCTGCAAAGACTGCTGAGTTGCAGGCTTATTGAGATGACAAGAGTGACACTTATATTTCAGTTTCTTGGAGAAAAATATGAATTATAACCAGAGTGAAAGAAATCTAAGAGTAGCCCTTAATCATATATGAATGTTAGAAGAAATGAATGAAAGCCTATGACAAACATAGGAAGCAAATTAACCTGTAAAGAAGCTCTTGCAGAAGAAACCTCCAGTCTGAGTACTTCAGCATCCTTGGAAATTTTCTCCTCAGTCTTCACAAGCCTCACTTTATCCTCCCTGGACTGCAAAATGGACAACATCAGACTCTTTCTTAGCCCAACAACTTCCTGGTATGCTTTTGCTTCATCTGCAGAAACCATGGAAAGTTCCCTAAGCTTTGCCCCCCTGTCTGCATCCTGAGAAAGGAAGTCATCAATTTCCTTCTTTTTCAATGATAAAGCTTCGCTCTCTGACTCCATCTGAGAAAAACGTGATTGCAAGTTATTATACTTTGCATCAATGCTTGACTGCATATCCTGAAAGTCGGAGACGACATCAGAAATCCTTTTCTCAACCACTTTGATGTTAGAATCATTTTCTGCTATCTCCTTTTCCTTCTCTTTTACTAAAGCAAGTAGTTTCTCCAGTTCATCCATCAGTACATCTTTTTTCTTACAAAAAAATTCTCTCTCTCTCTTGTCATCCTCAATTGAATGCTCAATGGAATCATTCAACACCAACCGTGCTTCATTTATTAAATGTGATTCAATTTCAAGTTCCATCTTCTTGACCTCCAAGGATTCAGTAGATGAATACCATTCATCCATTTCTTTTGAGAACAGTACTTTTGATTTTTTCGATACTTCATCTGCATTATTTGCAGCCTCCTGGGGAAAGAAAATATAAAACTGTCATAACTTTTGCTTCTAAGTAAACCAAGGTCTTGATAATGAGGATCTAAAGTGCATGAAGCTATCTGATTACAATGTCTGAATGTCAAAAATGGATATCAGCACGGGTAAGTGCTGTTTTTATATGAGACAAATAGTTTAATAAAAATCCTTTATTAAGTAACAGGATGAAAGAAGTGTCGCTTGTTAAAATTTATATTTTTGGCAACAAAAATAGACCCAAATATTAGATAAGAAACCACCACATATTCCAAACAAAAAAAAAAAAAGGTATCATTTCAGGATTTTGAGACCATTCACTGCAAAGCTGTACTTGGACGTTACTCCTCAAAGATTTTTTTTTGGAGGTTTTCAGGCTGTTTGGATCTATGGTACACAAATTCAGGTATGCGTATCAGTTGTGGGTGTTCTTCTAGGAATAGGATTCATTCAATTCTCAAATCTTAGAGCACGAGGACACAATTGAAGTGACCAAAATTTCTTCATCCGTTGCCCTTTCTCAAGAGAGCTTTCAGCTTTTGTTTTCTCATTTTTGGAGATTAGTCGGGCACTTCCTAATTCGGTGAATGATCCTTTTAGAGGCTGGTGGATCTGTAGTGGTCATAGTAGAACAAGGGTAATCAAGAGATCAGTTGGGCTCTTCCTAATTCGATGAATGATCCTTTTAGAGGCTGGGTGGGTGATCTAGAGGTTATTGCTGCTTAGCATTAAGTGGGATGTGCAGATTGTAGAATGAGAGAAATAAAAGAATTTTTGAAGATGAAGAAATGAGGAGTGTAAAGATTAAGGAGTTGCTCCTTTAGATTGTTTTCCTTCGGTTTGGAGCTTAAAATATACTAGGAAACTTTGGATGAATTAGGAATGTTCCTCGTTTCTTTTGTAGGACACTCTTATTAAGTACATTCCACACCCATAACACAAATGTTTGGATGAATAATTTTCCATGACACGTTATGATATGAAAATGTGGTGTTGTTAGCATGTTGAAGACTTGTTTTCTTCCTATATTTCATTTGATTGTAGACCAAAGAATTAACAGTGAGCTTCATCATTCATTGCCTAGGGCTTTTATTGGAAAGGAAATTATAATTTCACAGCTGTTAATTGGGAAAAAGATGGAAGTTATTAAACATATTTTGATTTTAGTGCATGCTTTACCAAAATGTGACAGCAAGGCAAAAACCACAACTAAGATTGGGTTTCATGAAACCTTAACAACATCTTATCCTAAAATTTGAGGTAGGCTAATTGATTCCACTCTAGGGCCAAATTTATCAAGTCATTGGGCGGTCATTTTGAAATCAAAGAACATTGTAACATATCACAAAATGCTTTGAACAATGAAGTTAAAAACTAATTTCAGCATCCTACATATCCTAAGCTGTAGTGGATTCACAAGTGCAGTAGGATACTTTAACGAAGTAAAAAAAAAAAATTGCATGTGATAAATAAAACAAATCCAATTGCATAGGTATTCAATGTAATAAAGCATCTCACAATGACAGATTTTCGTACTCACCAACGCAAATTGTTGCAGCAAAGAGACGCATTCTTCCTCAGCTGAGACCTGACACTCCAGAACCTCCTGCATCTTTGAATCAATGGCATCACACTCCGTCTCTGCATC
This sequence comes from Hamamelis virginiana, assembly GCA_017140935.1. Lineage (NCBI taxonomy): Eukaryota > Viridiplantae > Streptophyta > Magnoliopsida > Saxifragales > Hamamelidaceae > Hamamelis > Hamamelis virginiana. The sequence continues at coordinate 123,268 of JAESVK010000138.1, read as the reverse complement.
TCTCAGTGCATCCAAGAAACCTGCTTTTTCCATCTCTGCAGTGGCAAGGCTCTCGCTGACCCTTTCAGCCATCTCAAAATCTTCGGCCTCGCAGGCATCCTCCAGCTGCTTTTCAAGATCCCTGTGCTTTATGGATGCTAAATTCACATTCTCGGCAGCTTTTCGTCGCTTCCTTATGGACTCTTTCCTTGCTGCAGAGATGGAAGCCGCCAATTCCCGAGCATGATTGAGCTTCTCAGAGATCTGAACCTTGATACGCTCAAATTTCATCTCGCTAGAACTGCTAGCTTTTTCATCATCATTATTTTGTTCTTCTTGTTGTTTTTCGTTTTCAAGAACCGTAGGCTGTGCTTCGGAGACAAAAGCATTGTGTTGCAAAGTGTGATTATGTATGTTGGTGAGAGAAGAACGGAGTTGCAAAGTGGTGTGTGGTGATTGATTTTCTGATGCAGTTGTTGTGGAAAGAGAATCATCTAGTGATTGTGGTTCAGATGGGAGGGGAGAAGAAGCTTCGATCTCTTGGTCCAATTCCACAGACTGAGAATCGGCATCAGAAAGGGGAAGAGAAGGGTGATCTTCGGGAAGTAGGGCGGTGTCTCTACCGTATCCGATTCTCAAACCAGCTTTCTTCTTCTTTCTGGAAATCTGACGAGAGACGGAGGGAACTTCTCTTGTTGTTGTAGATGTAACTGTAGCAACTGCAGTGGTTGCAGAAGGATTGGGATTGGGAGCGACGAGCGTGAGATCAGAAAAAAGGTTCTCGTCAAGGGGTTGAGCTACTGATGATGATGATGATGATGATGATGTTGCTGTTGCTGCATCAGTTATGGGAGGCCTTGGATCATGATGATGATGATGTTGATCCAAATCATATGCTTCTTCTTCGTCTGTCATTTGGGAAGGGTTAAACAAGACCATCCCCTCGAATAAAGAACCCATATCATCTCCCTCAACCTTCGAATCCATTTTTGATCCCAAATTCAATGCTCTTTTGTCCCTCAATTAACACTTTTAGCAGAGAGATCGAGAGAGATGCAGCCGAAAACACCAGAATTGACGCCGGTGGATTTCGCCCAAGAAAGAGAACCCCACCCCGCAGGTTCTTCCAAATTGCGTAACCCACCCAGCCTAAGCTTGCGCCGCAACCCCCAAGGTCCAACCCGTTTGCCTATCCAAACCGATGGCTATACAAAATTACAAACATCGGAATCGGGTCCCACTTCCCCGTAACAGGCACGCGCGTTTGACTGGCTATTCATTATTTTTTATTTATTTTTTTCCTCAAAGAATTAATGGCCAGTTATTAATGGAAAATAGAGTAACAAATGCAGCTAAAAATCTTATTCCTTAAAAGAGAGAGAAATGAATCATTAAATCAAAACTCTTGTTCTATCCTTTCACTTACACTACATTCTGATTGAGACATAATGGGAAAATTCTCATTTAAATTTAACTTTGTCTCCCGCTGTTTGGATACATAAAAGAAAGAATTTAAACAATATAACTTTTATCGAATAATTGGCCAAAAATTCTATTTTAAAAGTATTATTGGCTAAAGTCCATTTCAAACTTTTTTTTTTTAAGTCTTAATTAGATAAATTTTAGGATTAACGACCTTTTTCGTATCATGAATTTTGAGAGAAGTACCAATGTGGTCCCTAAACTTTAATTTTACTCGATTTAGTGCATGAATTTTAAAAGTTGTACCAATGTAGGACATTGACTAACGGAATTAACATTCCGCCAGTTAAATGTCATATGCGGTCATTAAAATACATCGTCTTTTATACCAGATATGCAAATTTGTGTAAAATACCACACACACTCCCACACACACACACGTATAGAGTCCCGTTCTGTAAGGACTTCCTTATATGAGGACTTAGCTTTTTGGCCAATGTAAAATTGGTATTTTGAAAAACTGACCATTGGATTTAATATTCTTCCTATGTATAATAGGCATGCCAAAAATTACAATGATCAGACCACTGATTTCTTAAATACATACTGTTAAGCATTATATAGGTATTTAATTTGGATCCAAGTTTATTCAACAGTAAGATGCTGAATTAATTAAAATGCTTCGGCAAACATTCTACAGTAAGGCACGTCACCTTGAAGGAGAGAAGGGGGAGAAAGGGAAGAATCGTCATTGAAGAACTAGACTACGAGCTTCAACTAAAATATTGGATTTTACATCTCCATTACTTCCATGATGACCTCATTTTTCAGATCTCTTTGCACATACACATACCAAAAGTTGGGAAAATAAATATAAAAAATAATTTAAAAACAATTGCAGAGAAAAAAAAAAATGATTAAGAAAGGAAAAAAAGAAACGATAGGAATTTATCTAGGATGGATGTATGGAAGGGGCAGCGGATGGGCACCAAATCTTGCTGCCACATAAATGAGGCAAAAATACAAACTAAGAAGACCTGTGTTTCCTGCCCAAATAGAAAACCAATGTCAACTTTTATTCCTTAGACTCACCAAGTTCAATATCCTTCACAGGGGTGCTTTCCACTCCATCCTTCAAAAGTCTGATTTCCTCTTCTGTCAGGCTGTTTTTCATATGGGGAATACTTTTGGCATTTGATTGCTTCTCAAGCTCCACGGCCCAACTATAAATTACCATGCCAACAACTGCAATAGCCATTCCCATGATATTCTTAAAGGTCAGCTCTGAATCAAAAAGCAGCCACCCCAATGTGAGGACACATACTGTTTTCATATGACCTAAAACCTGGAAGGAAACTGCAGAGAACCGTCCAATGCAGAGATACTGGCTCACATTGCAGAACACCGCTAGAGAGCAAGAAAGGAGTATGAATAACTGCATTCAGCCACACCATTCATCAAATAAAGTGAGCAGAATTATTCTATGTGCGCGGATATTTATGAATAATTGCATGATTCAGTGTAATCATCTCAAAATATAGACCGGAAACGAAAAACAGTGACTGCCGAAGCTGTCACAATTTTTTTTAGTCATATTTATGAGAAATCGGCCATTGGATTACCGTGATTTTTGGCATGCATGACATACACAAGTATAACATCTAATCCAACAATCAGTTTTTCAAAACGTGTATCCCATAATTATCTACTAGCTTCATGCTTATATAAACTTATGTAAGCATTTGCTGACAGGATCATTTTTGTGTATATATATATATATATATATATATATATATATATATATATAGAGAGAGAGAGAGAGAGAGAGAGAGAGATGATCTAGTTAGGTAAGATAAAAGTCAGCTAAGAGCTAGGAGGCGTTGGATGAAAGTCAGCCGTGGTAACTCATTCAACGCCTCCCAGCTCTTAACTGACTTTCATCTAAGTCAGGTATACCTGACTAGATCATTTCTGTATATATATATATATATATATATATATATATATGAATGCTTCAGAATTCAATTGACTATTAGTTTGACTGGAAGAGAGATGAGTACTTACAATGGCACCAGAAGACGTCTTATAGGTTGTTATGAATTTTCCATTCAGGTAGTAATCGATGAATGGACCGAACACAAGGAGAGAGAGGGCTTGAATTGGAGCAGTCTTACTTAGCAATTCAAAAGATCCGATTGAGTACTTCTTTTGTAAGGAACCTATTGACTGTACCACAACAAAATTGTTCAATCATAATCAGACTAATAAGAAAAGAAATACAAGTTAAATTAATAAGAAAGATGTGTTATAATTTTAAAATTATTCAGAATTATTCAAGAATTTCATAAATAATTTGGAAAATATTCATAATATTCAAGAGATTTGAGAATAATTCGAAAATTATTGAAACATGTGGGGAAATTCAGGTTTCACTCATTTGATGAAAAATCAGAGATAAAATAGGGAATAATTAGAGAATTTTGTTATCATGCTTGCATTAGCCCCCAAAAGGCAACAAAGCTTCAACAATGAGTCAATGACTTAGAATTGCTGAGTGGTCAAGTAGATGTGTTGCTTGGTTGCATGTGTCCATAAGCACACTGAACACATGGCACATTTCAGTGTGAACCCACAATTAGATGCAACTCCCAAAGCAGAATCTGTAAACCAAGAATCAATGAGCTAAATGTTTAAACGATTCTAGAGCTCGCTAAGTAATGCAGGAACTTCTAAATAACCTGAAGAGTCTACTGCAATAGAATAAATTAGTTCACTTTGGATCATCTACTTAAATGATACAAGAAAGTGGATCTACACTACCTAAGTTGTTTTTGAAATCTGGTGCATTTGTTTTATAAATGAAACGAGAGAAGGGATCCACACTTTCCATGCAGCATCATGTAAGCATACATATTAATATAAAGTCCTCCATTTGCATCAGTACTTTCTCTTTTGAGAAATAACCAAGGGATAGAAGGCTTCTACAACTGGAGAGCAACACTTCTTTATACCCGAAAAAACAGCAGTGAGCTGGTAACGGTAAAATAATTCCAGGTAAGAGAATGAGTCACTCAAATCAAGTATAGCAACTTCAATACCGATCACAACATCAACACACATTCACATTCAAATGGCTAGAAAATTCCAAAGGTCAAGTCTCCCCTGCTACATCTGACTTTATATTTTGCACATAAATACACACACACACATACATCAACATATAAGTAAATATACGCTGACGACATTATAGCATGGCAGTAAAGGGACCTGAACAAGTCACTCAAATCAAGTATAGCAACTTCAATACCAATCACAACATCAACACGCAGTCACACATTCACATTCAAATAAAAAGAAAATTCCAAAGGTCAACCATCCCCAGCTACATCTGACTTTATATGTTGCACCATAAATACACATGCACACATACATATACATGCAAGTAAATACAAGCCAATGTCATTATAGCATGGCAGTAAAGGCCTTCATAAGGGGGGGGGGGGGTATTGGGATCAATTCTTTTTGTCTACCATACACATACATAAACATAGATACATACATGTGTGCGCGCGCGAATGTATAGGCTTTACATCATGGATGCTGGAAGTTCAGGAAAATAGAGAGAATACTACACAAAAACTCACAAAAGCAACTAAGTTCATGGAATTATTGGTCCCAAAGGGCTATTTAGACAATTAAAGCATAAAGGGGGATGAAATACATAAATACTCACAATTTGCTGCAAAGATGTAGACAATACTGCTACAAAGGCACATAGAAAACCTTTGGCATTGACTTTGACATCAGTTACAGTGCAGACACCCACACCTATAACCACAACCACCACCGATATTTTGACTTCCCTTGAGTAGTGTTTGTTATGAAGGATCCATTCCATCACGCAGACCACTGGTATCATACTTAGTTTCGAAATCTGCACGATTAACACAATGAGTATATTAGCTGATTAAAAGTGGGAAAAACAGAAGGGCAAAGAAAGAACCAAGACACAAATATGTGTCAGTGTTACTGCCTCAAAGAGAGATAATGCTCACCACAAGAGATAAAATTTAATTTCAAAATTGAATATATTATCTTACACCATTTCCTCTTCAACATGTTATATAAAACACTCTTTCCGATTCTTCAACTAATGTGCCTCTAAAGAAATTCTATTTTGAAAAAGGGAAAAGAAAAGAAAAGAGCACAGACACATTCTCATAAAACAAAAATGCTCAACTTTCACATACAAAGAAGAAAACAACATTAAACACCTTCTAATAATTACAAAGAAGTTAAAATTTGACCCCTTGGGAATTCAACAACCATTAATCAATGGCCCACCTGTACTATATCCTCCACAACTTAATAACTAGCCTCAGTTTTCATTAGAATAACATAGGATCTTGTCACGCCCCAAACCCAACTAATTGAATCCGGAGGCATAACTACTAGCATAACTAAAAAAATCAAACATCTCTTAAAATTTATTCTCCAAAATTCAATAAATAACTAAAGGTTTATAGACTCCTAATAGCATAAAAAATAATTGTCTTTTTTACAACCACCAAGTAAAAACATAAAAACTTTCCAAAAGCTCGCAGCTCAACTACACCTCAAAAGTCTACGATTGCCTTGAACTAGCTTCTTCTAATTAACCACTTATCTAAAAATGATGTAGTAAGGGTAAGTATAACATACATAAAAATAAGTTAAGCTGAAGGCACGAATATTTTTACAAAAATAAAATGAACATTTGTTTATAAATTTGAGTTATGAACCAAGTACAAAATTTATTCGAATAGATTTCAGAAGTCAGAATTCATAAATATCATATTTTCAAATAACAGAACACATTAAGTTTAGTCTCTGATAACCTAACAGATTGACTCGAATGTACGAACGATACTCATATCAAATGAAGACTTTGAACATTGTATTGGTACGAAAGACCGGTAACTTATCCCTACCAACCAGGGCTAGACTACAATCAAACTGGAGATTCAAACAATTTAGAATTTTCAACGAATAAAAATATATCAAATTTCTAGATTCAACAAATTTTCAAATATCATATTTATGTTACATAACTTATTTGTATCAAACACAAAGTGTATATTTTGCTTTGCTTATAATTAAATTACAATATAATTAGTTTAGATACAAAAATTAGTTCAAAGTCATATTGTTGTTCATAAAATCAGTTACAAAATGGTTTTGCCTGAGTAAGAACAATTTTATTAAAATAAGGCATAATATACTCTCCTTACTTTAAATTGATGTCTCCAAAATCCAAGTAAGCAATTTCTACAAATTCCAATGTTCAACTAAAACCTTCAGAATAGGCTAAGCTCAATCTCAAACCTCAACCCGTGTTCCTCACAAATTTCCTGAATTTTTTTCTAATTATTCTCTTTTCTCTCTCTAGCATTTACCAACTAAGGGGTAACTTCCCAAATTAAAAAAATAAAAAATAAAAAATTTATTCTTTACAAAAGTTAGTTTGACCTAACCTAACTACGGCATAACTCTAACACCTATTATTTCCAAAACAACATAAACCACTTAGTGGTGTTCGGTTACTAGGTTAATCTATCCTAAGTTTATTTCTAATCTCAATTTATGTGAATGAAAAAAAAAAATCATAAACTAAATATAGCCTATAATTTTCAAATAAATAATCAATAAAAAAATTTATAGACCCACGTAAATGCGGAGATTATGGGATCTACTGTTCCTTTCCATAAGCATGTTGTAGCAATCAATGGGAAAAATTTCTTCAAATAAACACAAAGATCACCATTATCGAAAACCTTCAAATAATAATGAGCATTGCTCCCTCCTCGCATTTTGCATCACTTGCCTCCAGCTTTGAATGAAAATTATTATCTTGACATGATGAAAATAAAATTTATGTCTCCTTAGTTCAACAATGATTAACTGCTGTTACAGCAGCCTCCAAAGGTAATGAAGGAAACCATAAACACAAAACGCTAGAGGAGATAGATATGTATCGCTCCCAAAGGAATGAAAATCTCAACCAAAGGTTACAATTCCAAGGAATAACCAAGTTTCCAAACTATTAAAAGAAAAAACTGCAGTCAGCGTTTAACACACAAAACTAAGAGAAGTCAAACATGACCCTTGAGTCACCAGCACCCAAGTATGACATGAGGGTGCTTGGATTGCATCATTGAATCAAGTACATAAATTTAATCAAAACATGTATAAATAAAGCGTTTTTAGTCAATCGTACTTGGTAGAATCCAACGGAGTTTAGCATGAGGCTCAAGTTCATCCCTGTGATAGACATATTGGCAACTATTGAGAACCAGAGAAGCTCCCACATAGGAACATGCTTTGATGCAGAATAACCAGTAGCATTCGAAACCAGACCAACCAGTGCAGTTACGGCGAAGTGGAACCCAGTTAGAGTTGTGGCTGAAAAAACAGAGCACGATATCAAACTTTAAGAAGAGCATCTGAATCAGAGGTTTTATACCATGATCGGAGAAACTAAGGGCACTCATAGAAAATTTTGGTTAAATCAGGAGTAGATGAGAGCAAATTTCAAGGATAAAAATAAGAAATCAAAAAACAAAAAAACAAAACCGAAAAGATCAGATAGATAAATCACATTCAACAGGTAAACCGTAAAATTTCATTTCCATTCATAAAAGAACAGATTTTACTAACTATTACAAATCTGAAATTGAGACCCCCCC
>JAESVK010000138.1:89588-105142 GCA_017140935.1 Hamamelis virginiana | reverse complement strand
GGACGGAGGCAAGGTGTGGGTGTGAAGCTGCGAGAAGGTTCAGCGTTTCTGAGCCCTAGAAATGAAGAATGTCGAAGAAGATGGCCCTTATTCGCGGGTTGGGATGTGGATTCAGGCGGGTCGACCAGGTAAATTAAGTTCCTATCATCTAGTCCGTTAATTTCAATCCAACGTCTCAGCCTTATTTGCTGACTTTAACAAAGAATACGCATTTGCTGATACGAACAGCACTATATATATATATATATATATATATATATATAACAATATGAAATTGTGTTATCCTGTATTTTTTTAATAGTATTTTAATGTTTTAAAGTATTTTATAATAGTATTTTATTGTTTAAAAAAAATGATTTCAAGTTATTTACAAAACTGCCATTGGAGATAAGTTTAATGTTTTAAACTTATCAGATTTTGTTTCTCAAATTTTCCAAGCGGCAGAGAGAATTCGAGAGAAGGAGAGAAAGCTCGAGTGAGAATTCGCAGCTAGGACTTCGCAGAATTTGCTCCATAGTTGGTGAAGGTAAGTTTCCTAGTTCATCTTCTTCATCTTCTCCTTTTGTTTTTCATTTTAGGTTCAAACCCATAAAGTGGGTTTTGATGTGTAATCGTTGGATTTGTGAAGTTTGAATAATAAAGAAGTTTGAATCAGTTGTTTTGAGTTGTTGGGATGCTGTGTAGTTTATTTGTGGAAGGATTTGAGGTTAGTTTTGAGTATAAGCTTTCATTTGAGTTTATGTGGTTTTTATGCCTAAAACTTTGTGGTTTTTGTATTTTCACCGTTGGATCTTGGAATTTTTGAGGAATTCAAAGTTATATGAGTTGGTATGTGATAGAAGTAAGTTTTGAACGGTGGAATTTTGATTTGGAGGAGTTTGGATGTATTTTGAAGCAGTTATGTGAAAACTGCTTGGAGAGGTGAAATCTGGAGGTGTCTTATCGATAGCCCTATCGATAGGTGGCAAGGCCTATCGATAGGAGAGCAATACCTATCGATAGGTGAACCTCTCAGGCTCTGAAATTTGTAGGCTGCTTCGTTTATCTATCGATAGGATGTGGTGACCCTATCGATAGGCCTATCGATAGGTGTAGACATCCATTTTTGACCATGAGTAGGGTCATTGATGGTTGCCTATGAGTTGAGGTGAAATATATATGGTGTTAAAAACCTAAGTTGCCAGTTTTACCCTTGGGAGTAGTTAGATAGAGGTCATTATCGCATGTAGGTTTTTAGGTTAGATTGAGTCGGTTCTTTTTTCATTTAGTTTTTAAAGAGCCTAGGAATGTCCCTGCTAAATTTCATGGCATTCTGAGCCAGGCTTGATAGGAAATAAGGCCTTTTGTGACTTGAAAGACAACGTTGTCCTTTGGATCACAAAAGCTCTGAATGACTGTCGGTCTTGTCACGAATGGCCTCGAGGCTTTAGCATGGATATTTAGGGTGTGTTTAGTAGCTAAGTTGATCAGTGGTAAGGTCCATAGAGCCTTCGGGCTTATGTTTGGCTCATAAGGCCCAAAAGGCCATTTCAAAGTCAAATTAGGGTTTTCAATCGGGAATGATCGGGATTCAATTGTTTTATCAAAATCAAAGCTTTATAAAACTCAAAATGTTTTCCAAAATGTTTCCAGAACATGTTTCAAGAAGTAGAAATGGTTTTTACGAACAATCGATTAGTGGATTTTAAAACCCTAAAAAGGCTCGATAGGCCCAAAACAACTAATCGGCTTGGTTTTTCTCAACCCCTTGACTTTGGTTAAGGTTTTTCTTCCGCAAACTCTTCTAGAAACATGGAGAATCGAATCACGATCGTTTTGGCGCTTGAATCGTCGAATTTGGACTTGAAACAAGCTCGAACAGCCGAGACAGGTCGAGAGATGCCCAAAATGGGTCAAAATTGGGCTGAAGCTTCGACAACCATCTTCCATGGACGGTTAGCCGTCCAGGCTGGACGGTTGGCCATCCTAGGAGGGACTGTCATCCGAGCCCAATGCCCAGTTAGCCCAATTTTGATTTTTTGAGTGTTTTAAGGTTTTGAGACTCTTCCAATGGCTATCTAGCTCAGTTAGGAGGGTTTGGTTCGACCTTGGAGACCTTAGAAAACACATTTAGGGCCCTTGTGCTTGAACTGAAAATATGATGCGCAATAGATTCCCAAGCGTAGGAGTCCACCGGTCGTCAAGCAATAAATACTAGGGAATACCTAGGTCATATCCACAGGGAGTGGAATAGGTCCAAATGATCCTTATGTTTTGCTAACCAATGAATGCAAAGAAAGTGTAAAATCATGGGGGTTTGATTGATGAGTGTTTGTTTATACTAAATGATGAAAACTTACAAAGAAAACTAATTAAGTTAAATAAGATGAGTCCTATGGGTTCATTCCTTCAAAACCTTTGGTACATGTATTTCTCATAAAAATTCTCATCTAGGATCCATTGAAGAATGGTCTTCGATGGGGAATTTAACTTTAAAAGCATTTGGAAAGGAATTCTCATCTCGGATCCATTGAAGAATGGTCTTTGATGGAAGATTTAGCAATAAAAGCAAAATTAAGTAACCCAAAATGATGGAATAAAACCTAACACTCTCTTTGATATTTTAGCAAACATGTGGTGTGCATATGTGCTCAAGAACCACATATAACAAGCTTACAAGTCATACAATGGTCATGAATGCATAATCACAAGGGTTCAAAAGATAAGAGATGATTAAACATCTCTTTGACATTTTCACAAACATGTGGTGTGCATGTGAGTTCAAGAACCAAATATAACAAGCTTACTAGTCATATAATGGTAATGAATATGACACCACAAGGGTTCACAAGATAAAAGAGGATTAAACATTATTCCACAAACATTAAAGGGTCAAGAAATGAGAAAATACCATATACCTAGGGTTTGGAGAGGAAATCCACCATTGAACTCACCTTTGAGGTGTTTAGCTAGCCATCCAAAGAGTAAATGCAAGTAGATGAAGAGAAAATACAAGAACAAAGTTCATAAATGCTTTGAAATTACTTGAAGGATGAAATACAAAGTTTAAGAATCAAATATAAAAGTTATACAACCTAAACTAAGCTAAACTACACTAATTTATGAAGAACAATGGAAATCCTAACCCAAAACTAAGAGAAAAACTAAGTTAAAACTAAACTAAGTGGAGAGAGCTTCCTTTGTCCAGCTGAAAATGAGGTTTTATACCTCTTTTTAGGGTTACAAAGATTAGATAGGAAATTACAAGAATGCCCTTTGACCAATAATTGAATCTGCCCACGGCTTGCACTGCTGAAGGGAGCATGTACTGATACATGCTCAACACTGGATTGATACAAGCTCACTCACAAAAGTGGAGAAATCTTGGAAAAGTGTGTATTGATACATAGAAAGACTGTATCAATACATACTTGCTCAAAAATACCAAGAAACAATCCAAAGAGCCAACACTCTATTCCAAGCACTTGATCATCATTGAAGACTTGAGAAACCTCCTTCAAGTCTGCTCCTTTGCTAGCATTGCTCATGCATAATGACTGCCTAATGTGCCACTTTTTACCTAAAATAAAGAAAACACTAGAAAAGAGTAAAATGCAACAAATAAAGATAATTAAAGATTCAAGCTCTACAAAAGGGGCAAAAGATCATTAAATATACGCAAATATATGTGCTCAACACCTTGGATCATTCCTTAGGGTTTTAATGTGGACTATTGATCAATTTGAAGCCTTTCCTATTTATACATCAGTTAGGAATAGGTTTAGGAGGGTGAATTCTGACATTGGAGACTTAAGAGCACTTGTAGCAACCCTCTAAGCTCTAGCTACGAATTTGGAGGCTACCAAAGGTTGAAGAAGAAGGCTAGGAGCAAAGAAAAAGAAGGCTAAAGGTTGGTTTGAACACACCATTGTGCTTAGGATTCAATTTTGCATTACATAGTTTAGATATAGGATGTTTTGAGTACTTTAGAGTTATTGTAGAATGTAAGCAATTATTGTAGAATGTAAGCTTCTATTCTTTTCTTTTTTATGCATGATATAGGTTGATAAAGTAGGCTTTAATCATGTATACTAAGTTAGGATTGAATGCTTTAATGTTCATATAGTGTTTGATTTGTTTAGAGTCATTTTTCTTGGTTATTTTGCTGTTTAAGAAGTTTAGGCTAAGTCTAGAGTTGAGTTTGAGTTTTTGATATATTGTGAGTATGATAATCATTGTTTGATTGTTAGGAGCATGTTTAGGATTCATTTCATGCCTAGAATGCATACTAGGAATTAGTTTTGTTCATATGATTTTATGTTTTCACATAAGAATGTATGTTTAGATGAAAGTTTGAATATTCTTTTATATGAGTTTATGAGTTACATGCATTCATATTTTGGTTTATTCTACTTCTCTTTTCTTCATTATTATTTGGAATATGGAATGATATAACTTGTGCTCGAGGGAGCATGCGAAGGTAAGATTCTTCCCTTGTGTTAAATTGAGTAGTTTTAAGTATGATATTTGGTTATTTTGTATAGTTTTGCATATAGGGTTTTAGTCCATAGGTTTGATATACATGTTAGCACTTTTATTTAGTATTTTTGACGGATTAATAATGGTTATAAGGTCATTTAAAGTGAATATTCAAATCTGTCCACATTTGAATATCCACTTTAATGTGATTAAATCATCATTTTTAAGTCATCTTTTACATGTTAGTTTAGTTCATCATGGTAGGGTATTTTCTAGGTCATTGTCACAATTTTTATTTGCTATTTTCATGGGTTTTAAATTACTTCTAAAGCCGTATTCAAATCTGTCCATGGATTGAAAGTGATTTTAAAGTAAGTTAAAAAACATTTTTTAGGCCAAATCCAACCTAGAAATATGCCTAGGTTAGGGGCATTTTTCATGCATTGTTTGCATTGTTTGTTGCATTTTTATTTATTTTATTTAAATTCCAGCAAGCATGCATTTAGTATTTTAGGTGTTTAGACTAACCTAGGATTAGCTAAAAACCCTAGGATTAGGGGGGTCACTTGACCCCACCTAGGATTTCCTTTGTTGTAAGAATTACATTAGATTCAGGATTCTAGTAAGTTTAGGATCCTATCTTTGACAGAATTTCCAAAATTAATGTTTTATCAAAATTAAACCACAATTAATTGAATCCCAATGAAATTGGAATTTTGGATTTGATTTGGAATGAAATTCCAACATTTGAAAGGATTTGATTCGGGATAGAATTCCCACTCTTAAAAAAATTATGATTGGATAAGAATTGTGTTTTAAAAAGAATTTTAAGTTCATTGGGAATCTATTAATTGGTGAGTTATTTTCTAAAAAGAATTTCAAACTGATAAAAACTCTCGAAGATAGAGTCTTTGATAAGATAGAATTCTAATGATAGTGTAGTTCATTACAATAGGAGAATCCTAGGTAATCGAACTATGTGGACTTTGATTCTTATCAGGAAACTGTTAAGGTACGTATGCAGTCAATAGGGCGCAAGTCCAATCTTAGGTTGACTCTGTGTCTCCTAAGGTATTTAGGATTTTTGTTTATTTTTATATTATCTATTATTATTATTATTATTATATATTATTATTCATATTTTGTGGTTGATTAGATAAATAGGATTGTCATGATGAAATTTTGAATAAGCCCAAAATTAATTAGGAGACCTTTAATTAGGGTGAGGTGGGTGTCTACAAGGAGTTCCTTGGAACCTTCCCACTTCATAACCTAACCCCCGAATCCTACTTTGGTTCGAAGACTTGCTTTTCCAAAATATGGGGTCCTTTGTTTTATTGAAAATAAAACATTTTTTATGGTTTCCTTATTCCTTAAAAATAAGGTGGTGACTCCCAGTTTTTTTGCAAACACTTATCCTTTTTTAAAACTCAATCTTGAGTGGATAATAGAGAATGATAAATGTGGATAATAAAGAAGGATAAATCGAGACGGATAAAGATCATCCACAATCCACAATGATTCAAAAGTGAAACGGCTTCCCAAAACCCCTCAGGTCGCTGGTTCACAATAGGTCTGCTTTGTTTTTGGGTATTTCTTCTGTTTTTCTTAATTTTATGATTTTATTTCCTTTGAGGTTTGTTTTAAAGAGGTTTTGGGAGAAAAGTTAAGGTCTTTGGGGATCAAAGTCCTTGGTTTATGTTTTATTGATGCATATTCTTGAGTTAGAGTCTAAATTGCATTATTTGTCGTTTATTTCAGATCCAGAGAGTCCAGTTGATAACCCTTTTGCAAGTTAAGGTACATTTGTGCATGGAAGTCAAAAATAAAGAGTTACAGTGGAAAGATAAGAATATAACTATCCTCATTAACACTGATAATATAGTTTATTGAAATGATTCTTGTAAAACCTTCTTTGAGAACATGTTTGGACAAACACGATGCATGAGATTATAGCTGTTTTATAATGATATGTGTGGCATGGTTTATATCAATTTGGTGATGGCATATGAATTGGTTTATTGAATTTATATATGCTGAATACACAGATTTCAAAATGATGTTTTGATAATTGAATTTATATGTCATTTATAATGATTTATGTTTGATTGACAAATGAGATATTATTGTTATGCAATAACTGTTTGGAAACTATAATTTATTGGCTCAGTTAGTATTCAGGGGAAAAGGGGCCTAGTGTCCTGGGTGGAGCCTTAGATGCGGACCCAAAGGAAATAGCCCATGCAAGTGGCTTACCATCGATGAAGAACCTGATATGGCTATGTTTTAGTTTGGCTTTGCTAGGGGCTAGTTAGCCTGAAAGCGGCAACTGTAATACTTTCTGTAGAGCCAATGAGATTCTGTTTGAATGGATACGGTTTATGAAATATGAAAGCCCACACTTGTTTATAAATGATTTAAACATGTTGAATATGATTGTTTTTTATTTTATTCTTGCATCGGTATTATTATTGTTAATTTGAGGATAATATTTGTGCTGAGCTAGTGGAAGCTCATTCCTGCTTTTATGCATCAGATTTTCAGGAGGATGACCATAGCTTGCATAATGGAGTTCAATGCATTTTGTTTTGGAGCAACAATTTTGGTGTATTCCTGCATTTTGTCCAGAGCAGGGATAGAGTTTTGGCTTTATAAACTTTATATGTAAATTATGGTTTGTACCCATATGCCAAGGGTGTTGGCATTGTGATGTTATAGAGACAGGATTGTAAGGTTTGTATATGTATGGTACGAATTGGGACATATGTATGTACATTACATTTCATGTTTTTCTATAAATGTTTTATTATCTCCTGTGTATGGAAATATAAATGAGCTTATCAGGCTGTATCTTCAATTTGACACGTGTCAACCTGTCATTGATGGTTGGTATATAACGTCAGGTTGGGGCGTTACAGAAATAATGTGTACATACGTTGTGTCCCAAACGTTTAATATGAATCAATATATCAAATCATAATAATGCTAACATCCCTAGCAATATAGGCAGTACAGCAACAATCTCAATTCTCAGATTTCAGTAACTATAATTATACATATACATATGACTATAATTCAGATGCAATAAATACATATTTATCAAGCATTTGGTCAACAGACTCTGATTAAGAGGCTGTGCCAAACCATAAATGCATTCTCCCAAGTCTACCTGCAAATCTGCTGCATAAAAGCAGGAATGAGCATTCAACTTGCTCAATAGGAATAATATAACCTCTACATTTAACAATAATACATGGATACCTGGAATATGTAAGATAACTCAATTTTCCATAATTTCGATAACAGTTATAAAATAGTATAAAGAACGGTTCAAAACATGTGTGGACTTTTAGTGAAATCATAACTTTTAATACCATAAATGAATAGGGCATATGCCTTACAAGTGGAATAAACTCTCACATGTGGACTAAAGCCCAAATATCGTCCTCATCCATATCATAATACTATACGTCATCTTGTAAGATCTTGCGTATGCACAATCTCTATGGAATTGGCCTGATTGGCATATACTAAAATTCCTAGCATATCCAATCTTGGACTAAAAAATATTATAGGGCTGTTGATTCAGGTTAACAAACCTTTAGCTCAACTGGGCTACTACAAAACTAGGTTGGAGACAAAGTCACATCCACACCTTTAATATAATAAAAAGGCCATGGGCCTAAACCCTCAATGATATAATTCAGTCCACGTACATATGTATATATATGCATGCTTTAAAATATAAATAACTAATCATCATGCCATGTCCTATGAGATGTGACCATGAACTGAACACTTACTGGAATCAGTCATGTTACTTCCCACCATCTTCCATCAGTGGTAATATCATATTTTCATATCAAGAACTAGGATCTATCGTAAAGACGTATGGTATCCAATATACAATGAACTAGAAACCCATAAACAAGTGTTTCTATTTACATATAAACATTTCCAATCTTTAGCTCACAACAGTTATATAAAACAGGTCATTTTCTTATTCATAAATTCATTTAAAAGACATGGCATTATTCAATATTAATCATGAATATTCAGTCATAAATCAGTTTGATTATAGCCCATTAAACATGTTAACAAAACATTTAATAAAAGCACCATAATCACATTTATAAACATTTCTGGATAAAACTTTTAATACTGTACTTCAGAAGACATAAATATACTTTAGAACCTTTTCAACGTCATATCTTGATATTATTTCATAAACATGCCACACAGTTTGATATTTCATAAAACAATATATCTCATGTGTGGACCAGCCTTTTTGACGGGGCTTTATGAGGATCCACATCATCACCGGGCAATGTGATTAGGGGGGTTTAGAAAACAAACAAAACAAAGGAGTCGCCACCTTATTTTTAAGGAATAAGGAAACCATGAAAAATATTTTATTTTTAAAATCAAAACGAAACAAACTCCATTTTCAATTAAAAGACAGTCTACAAACCAAAGTTGGATCCTGGGGCTAGGTTACGACGTGGGAAGGTTCCAAGCTTTCATTTGTAGGCACCCACCTCGCCCTAATTAAAGGACTTCTAATTTATTTGGGCTATTTAAATTTCTTATTACAAACAATCCTAAATAATCTAAATCAACCAATAAAGTAGTGATATAAAATGCAGTAATCTATATTAGTTATATTAATAATAAGAAAATACAAACAAACCCTAAGAACCTAGAATACCCTACGGGCATCCTAGGGCGGACTTGAGCCCTATTAGCGCCTTCGTAACTTACTAGTATCACCTAACAAGTATCAAAGTCCATGTAGTTCGACTACCCTAGGAATCTCCTATTGTAATCGATCACATCATCAAAGGTATTCAACCTAATTCAAGACTCTAACTTCGAGAGTTTTATTCATTTAAAATCATTCATTTGAAATCATTTCCAATTAAAGACTTTCATAAAATCTAAGTGTCCTAAACAATCTTTTTCTTTAGAATTCAATTCCAATTAAAAATCTTTTTCAAAGATTTTCAAGAAAACAAATCATATGGGTAGAAATCTCATTCCTAGGTAAAAATCTTTAAAGCATTTCAAATCTTTTTAAAAATCATTTATTAATCAAATCCCTCGTAAAATCATGTTTATTTCATAAACATTGCATCAAAAATCTTTTTAGGAAATCTCTCGAAGATTGACTCTTAAATTGATTAAAATACTCAAATCTGAGTATGACTTTTACAACAAAGGAAATTCCTAGGGAAGGTCAAGTGACCTTCCTAAACCTAGGGTCTCTAACTAGCCCTAAAGTTAATCTAAAAACCTAATATACTAATTCGATGCATGCTGGAATTTAAATGAATTAATCTAACATACATGAAATTAATACTAACCATGCATGAAAATGCTCCTAAATGCATACTAATTCTACTATGTGATCCTAAGCATATTTCTAGGTAGGATTTGGTCCTAAAATAATTTTTAGAAGTAATTTAAGGACATAAACAAACCCGGACAGATTTGAATATGAACTTTAAATTACTCTAAAAATTATAAAAACAAAGAATAAAAAAAGTGAAAATGGCCTAGCATGCTTTCTACATGAATATACTAAATTACTATGCAAAAAACATGTCAAAAAAATTACACAAAATATGCTTAAACGATTAATTTAAACATAAGGGAAGGATCTCACCTTTGCACGCTCCCTCGTACACATTTTATATATTCACACAAATGAATCCAAATCAAGTGCTTAAATAATCATCAAAACATAAAAAATAAAGACTCAAGACTTACCACATGTCAAAATAATATACTAATATACTCATGTTATCATTAAAATCATCAATCAACCATCGAGAGATTCAAATAACAATATGAATACATCAATATTTATTCTAACATACTTAGACATAAAATAACAACAAATCTAACCCTACTCATGCATACTTACATAAAATCACAACAAGGCTAACTAATCCTAAACTTGCATACTAACATAAATCACAACTAAGCTAAATAACCCTAACATGCATATTCACATAAAATAATAACTAAGCTAAACAACCCTAAACATGCATTCTAACATAAAATCATAATAAAACTAACTCTAATCATGCATCTACATATAAATAACAATAAAGCTAATTTTAATCATGCATCTACAC
Source organism: Hamamelis virginiana (assembly GCA_017140935.1). Taxonomy (NCBI): domain Eukaryota; kingdom Viridiplantae; phylum Streptophyta; class Magnoliopsida; order Saxifragales; family Hamamelidaceae; genus Hamamelis; species Hamamelis virginiana. The sequence goes on along the minus strand of JAESVK010000138.1, from coordinate 94,544 downwards.
ATAAAACCATGACAAAAACTAATCCTAACATGCATACTCATATAAAATCCTAACTAAGCTAACCCTAATCACATTTAATCACATAAAATAATAATAAAGCTAACTCTATCATGCATTTAATCACAATAAAAGACACCCTAATATGCTTACTAGCATGCAATCATAATGAAACTAACCCTTAATGCATTTACTCACATAAAATCATGCAAATAATTAATCTAAACAAACATGCTCACATATACCTATCCTAAACTTACTAACTCACATGAAATCATAATAAATAACATCCTATTCTAACATGTAAACATATTAAATAAATATCAAAACAATCAAACATAAAACTAATATTATGCTATCATACATGAACAAATGAGAAAAGGCTTATTCAATAGGAAAACACTCACCTTTCTCTTTTCTCCTTGATTAATCTCTCTCAAGTTCTAAGCCTTGAGTCCTTCTCCTTCCTTCTCCACCTTCGTTCTCTCCTTCCAATGGTGAAGAACCAGATTTGTAGCCTCCTCTTTAACCCTATAATTCTCTCCCTCCTTTCTTGTCTTAACTCTATAGTAGTGTATTTATAGAGTTAGGGTTAATAACCATGGATGGTTGGGATTAATTCATCTAAAAATGATCCTAAGGCTTAGAATGAGTCTCCCTAGGGTTTGCAAGCTGAATCCCTTTCGAATTTATTAAAAAAAAACCAATCAAATCGGCCAAAATGGGTGGGAGAGCCTCAAATCTTCCAAAAATGAAAAATGGGGTCGACCATCTTGGTGACCATCCAAGGCTGGACGGTTGGCCTTCCTAGGCTGGACGGTTGGCCGTCCTAGCTAGGACGGTCACCATAGTGACTTCCCAAATTTTGCCCATTTTCAATGGGATTTCATATTTTGGCCATATTTTGGTCAAATCTGATTCAAATTCGATGGTTCAGGGCTCAAAACGACCGTGTTTTGATCATTCACATTTTTAGAATGTTTTTGGGTTAAAAATACTTGACCATGGTCAAGGGTTTTAGCAAAAAACTAGCCAATTGACCCGGTTGTGCCAAAATTGGTCATATGACCATTCTTTGTTTTGTAAAATTGATCAATTAGGCTTGCACCACTTCTAAAAACATGGTTTTAATATGAAATTGGTATTTGAAAACATGTTTTGAAAATCTTTAATTTTGGTGAAAATGACCAATTCATGGTCGATTTGAATAAAACCCTAATTCAGCTCATTCTTATCCATGGGATCGATTTTGGACGAATCTATCCCAACCATTCAAAGGTTTAATTAGCACTCCAAATTCGCTACACACATCCATATAAACTCAATGAAACAATCAATTTCGAATTCGGAGGTCATTCGGAAATTATACGAGAAAAAGGAAGAAAATACCCCTCAAGTCGCAAAAACCCTAATTATCTATCGAGCTCTCATCAGAATGTCATGAAAATTTACAGGGATGTTCTAAAACACCTCAAAAGTCAAATGCAATTCAAATGGATTGATTCCAATTCAAATGTACACATGAAATAATGAATTGTCCATTTTCTTCAAAAGGGGCAATTTGGGTAAATTGGTCTTTACAAGTCCAATCTCCCATTAAATGACCAACTTTTCAAGCTAATCTTTTACATAAACATATAATAAAATAATTGGTGAAAATGGGTTGTTCACACCATGTATCCATTTTCTCAATATGATAAACAATAAAGTTCAACAGACATATTTGTTTTATCATTTGTAAAGCATTCTAAAATAATGTATCATCATCAATAGTACAAGGTTACTTATTCCTACTTTGATATTACAATGTTTTCCTACCCTTTTATGGTTCCATAAGCCTTCCCAGTGTAATGCTTAATGCACCAAATGTAAGTGGTTCTCCAAAGAACCTTTTAAACTGAAAACAACATATATTGCAAGCAAGGAAATAAAAATAAATTACAGAAAATCCACAACTTTTAAAGAAAACAACTCGCTTCCTAAAACTGCTCACTCGAGACTATAAGGCTTAAAATCCCAAAACATCCAACCAAAGACCTTAAAACTCCCAAGACACATTCCCAAGTATGTCTAGATATTACACATCAAAATTCATGGCCAATTGCCAAACGGTTCAAGAGATACATATTGAAAAAGATAAATAGTACAAAGAAGGGCAAATATGGTATTTTCCAAAATAACTCTCTCTCCAAAAAGAATTTGATTTCAAAACCATCAAATTAAGAAACTAGATCTCATAAGATTTCCGAGCATATAAAGATCACTCAAAACGGACATCGGATGAAGAAAATAGAGCCAAAAGAAGAAAAACAAACTTGTGCTAACTTAGTAGACTAATTAGTTGGAGTTAGTTGACTACATCATGAGATAGTCGACTAGTCACAAGAGTTTCTCGACTAATTCATGGTCAGAAACCCATAAAACATATTTTTAACACTATTAGTCGGCTAGACACTATTCTTAGTCGACTAGGCCTCTGTGAAAACTCCATTAAAGGACATTTAAACTTTACAAAACCTTATCAAATAATTATAACCCAAACCCAAACCCTTAAATCCAACAAAACAAGCTTTAAAGACACAAAATTGACAACAATTACACAAAACAAAGGATTAAATCCAAGGATTCATCATGGACCCAAACTAAAAACCCATAAAACCCAAAATACCACACATCCAAGCATTAAATGCTTAAATTTCTCCAATCAGCTCTTCAAAACCATGGATTCAACTACAAATAACCTTTCAAATACCTCAACACAACCCAAAACCAAAACCACAACCCCTTTAATCAAAAAATCTGAAAATACAAGGAGAAAAACTAAACCAAACATATATAAACTCACCTTTACAATAATAACATAAACTCCGGTGAATTCCGATTTTCGATGACTAGTAGCTCCCTAGCTCACGGCCTCTCTCTCGGTCTCTCTTGATCTCGCCCGAACCTTCTCTGCCGAATGAAGAGAAATGGATAAGTTTAAATCTTTTAAACTTATCCAATGGCACACTTGTAAATAACTCAAAGTTTAAATTTTTTTTTAACAATAAAATACTATTACAAAAACACAGGTTATCATAGTGTGTGTGTGTATATATAGAGCTCCTAATATCATGTGCTCTCTCGTAAAGCCATTTGCGTTATATATTTTGGAAAATTGACCGTTGGATTAGATAACCTTATCATGTATGACATGACTGCCAAATATAACAGTGATCCAACGGTTGATTTTGAAAAATGAAACTTTGAAAAACTGTGAATTTTTTGTTCTTTAAATTGTTATTATTTTTTCACAATTGGTCTTTTCAAAAAACAACCGTTGGATCACTGCAATTTTTAGCAAGCATGACATACATGAAAGGGGTATCTAATCCAACGACTAGTTTTCCAAAATATTCTCCACAAGTGGCTCTACAAGAGGGTACCTGAAATTAGTAGCTTTATGTGTGTGTGTGTGTGTATTATTGTATGGTAAAGTGAAGGCATACCACTTTTGTAATTTGAATATTGCAGTATACAATCCTAATCTAGTTAGCATAGAGGCCTTACGTAATTGTGTGATGCATATTTTGGAAAACTGACCATTGGATTAGATGCTGTACTCATGGATGTTGAACATGCCAAAAATCATGGTAATCCAATGTTAGAATTTCAAAATATAGCTATGAAAATCTGTGACAACTGAAAACTGTCATAGTTTTTATCAGTGACATTTCTGAGAAACTGACCGTTGGATTACTGTGATTTTTGGCATACATGGCATGCATAAGTTCAATAGATAATCCAATATTTTCAAAATATGCATCACAAAATTATTTATGACATTCATGCTAATATAAGCATATATGAGCATATGGAATTATGATGTCAGTCAACGCGATAAAATTCGATGAACCTACATTAAGTATGGTGCATACTTGTTATATTTTGAATAAAAATTGTGTTGAACAGTCATGACTGTTCTTTAGGGTCGCGTCTATTCTTTGTATCCTTACATAGAGTTGTGTCTATTCATGGTGTCCTTACATAGAGTTGTGTCTATTCATGGTGTCCATACAAGAGTTGTGTCTATTCAGCTTATAAAAAGATTTTAAATTCTAGTTAGTTGATCTTGAATTTTACTAAGCCACCTCTACGATCTTCAACAAAAGAATACAAAAACGTCAATTTTTGTACATACAGAGATGGGATGAAGAGGATGAAACCCTAACGAGAGTTCGGGGGACTCAGCGGTTTTTGATCTGCATCAAGCTCGTGATTGGAAGCTTCACCGGCTTAGGAATCGATCTCCTTCTCTCTATCTCTCTCATGTCTCTCTTTCTTCTGAGACCGTGGTCTTTCCCTTCCCTTCTTTTTCTTTTCTTTCTCTTTCTATCTCTCTCTTCTTTCTCTATTTTCTTTCAAATCTACAATGTGAATATAAATGTCTTTTGGCTAAAAATGTGTGGGAGTGGGAGGGGTATTTTTGTATGAAAGTAACAAAAGGACTTTTCACATAACAAACAATTTTGAAGGATTTTTTGCACCAAAGTTTTGTGAGGTGGGACTTCCGGCTAAATTACCCTAAATAAAACTAATGCAAATAGGACGTAACCAATTTTATTCTAGCATGGCAGAATATATGTATTGATGTAAAATCTCGCATTACAATGAAAGGAAAACTCTACTCTTTTCTTAAAATGACAATATTGTAAAAAAAAAAATGTTATAGCACCAGACACTTTAGCCCAAAATTAAAAATTATCCCGACGTGTCATGTTTTGAGTGACGAGGCCCTCATCTCAAATTGATTCTATCTTTTCCACATACTACTCAAAGCAGGATACACCATGTGGTTTTTAATTTTGGGTTAAAGTATTGGGTATTGTAACATTTTTGTATTATAAAACATATGAGGTGTCTCGGGACCCACTATTACAAATTGAAACTGAAGAGAATGCTCTGCTTTATTAATGCTTC
>JAESVK010000138.1:39697-64588 GCA_017140935.1 Hamamelis virginiana | reverse complement strand
CTTACACCAGAGGTCTCAAGACCGCAGCATTTACACCGGGGAACACCCCTTATTGATCATATTGAAGGATTTGATTACATATTGTGGGATATCCTGGGAATTATGATATTGACGAGCGTGAAAAGAATTACACCGGCGCCGGGCCAAACGAGAGTAAAGAGAGAAGAAGAAGAGGTTGGAATAGAATAGGAAACGGTTTAATTTGCTGCATGATGTACGGCATCAATTCTATTGGAGTATTGGGCCTACCCAATATTTTTTCACAATTTCACGTTTTTCCAACTTCTCTCAATTTGCCATGCTGCCCATGTGGCATGACAGCTCTGCCTTCCATGTCAGGGTGGAGGTTCTCTCGGGCTAGGTTCTCTGGCCATATAGCTTTATTGCATTTTTTTCTTCTTTACATTAGTAAGATTAGTTATTTATTGTTAATGGGAAGAGGAGCAATGAATGGCCGAAGAACTTTATTCGTGAAGAATGGGAACCCGGATCTCATCCCTTAAAAGGGAAAGACATGAACTGCTGAACCAAAACTTGTGTCCTGTAACAGTTGAATTGATATACCATCTCAAGTCTCAAACATCCATGCACACTAATGTGATAATGTAACGGTCGAAGTTTTTGATCCGTTCATCATTTAATTCCTTTCATTAGTAATACCCTAGACTCACACGAATAAAAAATAAATTATAATTTAAGAAAGTACAAAAAAAATTAATAAAGTATAAAATTTTAAATTAAAATGGTAGTTATTAAGAAATTAGAGAGAGAAATAGAATATGATAGTTATATATAAAAGTAGTGGATGATGTAAATTGAATTATCTTTTTTTTTTTTTTGGTGTTTATCCATAGGTCCTATTTATAAGTTTTGTTTACCAAAAAAATCTCGCCATCTTTTCACTTTATCCAAAAATTATTTTAATGAGAAAACACATTAGTTTGTTCTTTAATTTTGCATAAACTGATCATTCGATTTTTTGAAAGTGCTTGGAAAATTGATGCATTTATCAGTTTTTTGAAAGTACTTGGACTTTTGGGTAAAAAACATAAATTTGAACTTTAGGGTAAAGTGAAAAACTGATGGAACTTTTGAGTAAAAAATAACTCAAAAAATGGGACTTTTAGACCATTTTCCCTAAAATAAAATAAAACAATGAGAATAGCGATTGGATCTCACTTTTTTTTTTTTTTTTTGAAACTATTGGGTCTCACTTTGAATATCAGTTGTTTCAAAGATCGGCTCATATAATTGCAATCCAGTCACATTAAAATAAAAGTATCAAATTCTGCCCAAAGAATAAGAAAACACTTTATCTACCGAAAATGAGAAATGTCAATTTTATGTGATCTGAATTAGACTGATTTGGTGCCGAAAGGCATCCTTAAATTATATAAAAGGTATTGGGAAATTGTTTTATTGATGGGATTGTGTCTTATCTACCATTATATGAGGTTCCATTCAGTCAATTTCTATCTATTCTCTAGGTGAGTTTAGATTCTCTGATTTGATTGGATTTTTTGGTATTTGGATTTGCATGGATAGTAAGGTCATATAACACATCATTCAAGTATTGAAAAATTCAAGCAAATGATCCACTTTCCCTAAGTTGGTTACACGGCTCTTTTCTTTCCAATCAAAATTTTATTTTCAAATCAAATTTTTAAAAAGCCGCATCACATGTCAAGGGCATGGTAAACATGTAAAATATTTAATAACTTTTTAAAATGAATAAATAAATTACATAAATTGAGGGGTAATTTGGCAGGTAGTTTCTATTTTCGAACTTTTGCTTCGAAAAGTCCTACTCCGGATATTATTTGGTGAAAAATCCTTTTGCCATTTTATGACCCAAATACTTTTGCCAAAAGTCATATAAAGTTGACGAAGAACTTCACTGTTGGCCACGAGAGAAAAGTAGAGACATCGCGATCTCTCTGTTTCTCTATATAAACCCTCAAATCCGTAGATTCGGAAATAAGCATTAGCAAACAAAGATTTTGAACTCTTACCGACTGCTCACGTTTTCAAGGTGATGTGCCCGGGATGTAAAAAGAATAGGTGAAGCAGAGAGAGGGAAGCATTGTGATAATTTGTCTCAAAGAGGACTTGCAGGACTTGCAGGAATAGCCGTGATAATTTGTAATTTCTTTATTACAAATCACCAAATTCTCCTTTATGTTATTACTATTATTCTTTTTAAAAATATATATATATATATTTAAAATAAAATAAAAATAAAGATAAACAAGATAAACACAACACGACAGACTCTAAAATACATAAAGCTTCACTCAAACCTTACTTTCAAGAGAGCCCACCTTACTCTTATTACCTCACAAAAAAGCAATTAAATATTGCCGAGTTCCAATGCCGATTTCTCCTCACCGTAATGGGGTTGAATAATAAATTGGGTCCCGCCAAATAAAACCGGTCCAACAGTTCAACTAGACGCAATTTAAGCTTCTTTTTCTGCTTCTTTTTCTTTTTCTTTTTTTTAATTCAAAATTAAAACGTTCTCAGAATGTGATTAAAATTAAACAGCTGAAATAAAATCTTCAGGCTTTGCTGAGTGAATCCTTCATACCACATAAGAAGCAAACAAGACAACTTCAAGCACCGATAATTCACAGGATATCCCCAGGTATGAATAATATTAGTAACGTACATTTAACTTGTTTTTAAATTAGAAATATGACACATGAATCTTCCAAGCAATGAAACAAACCAAAGCAAAACCTTGAACCTAAAATGTACATCTGCAAACCAAAACGCAAGGACGCCACTCCAACGAAATACATCATTCAAATTACAATGTATAGCCCAAATCGCAGCTGACTAGTAATAAAGAAAGCCACTACCTTCTAAAACTATCTCTCCCCCTCTCTATGCATATAAATATTGGTCTTTTCATAAATGCATTACACCATGCCCGCCCACTTGGAGGTGGGGTGTGCTACCCAACATAAAATATCTACTTATACAAACATGTATCCAACAAATGACAACTCCAACCCCTCCAACCAAAGCAATTACACATAACAAGGGTGTTATACTACAAGTGATTCACACACGAGATCAAATTTTCTATCCTCACTCCCTGCCTGCTGAAGTATTTCTCTGAGCACCAGGTGGTGCTGTTGGCATTGGGAAGTTATAGCTATACTGGGCGCCTGCAAAATGGGGGGCCTCCACATATGGGCTCTAAGAAGTCCAATTTTTTTTCCAAGACAAAAAATAGGGGGGAAAAAGGTGTAAGACAAAGATAAGTAAATAGTACAAATAAGTTCTAGAAGAAAATAGATGTTAAGGTGCAGCTGGTTTATCTAAATCCAATGCAACACATTTGAGCATTTGATGGAGATGGAATGATTTTTTGGTTTATTTAATGGCTTCATAACATGGACTAGTCCATCTAATTACTCTCAAGACTATTCTAGATTTTAGCTTCTTAATCAGAATAAAACTATTATAATCTTTCTGTAAAACTATTATAATCGAACTGCCTAATAAATTTATTGGAAGTTGAAAAATATTCCAAAGGAAAAAAGAAAATAGAAAAAAAAAAGCATGATAGTGCTAAAATCTCCCTCTACTCAATCTCATAAAAGTTAATTAAACACCCCAACAATAATGATTAAAGAAAAACAACTTTGATATCATTCCTCTTCTTTTTTTTTTATCAGGAGATATCATTCCTCCTCTCAATCAAGGTAAGTCTACTTTTTCTTTCTTAATCCTTTTTGGCAATTAACGATATGATGAGGTTATCCTATTTACAAAAAGACACTGTTTTAACAACCAAGGCTACTGATGTAATCCCATTCACAGGGAGCTCACTTGACACTGAGTATCTTCCAAAATTATGTTTTTTCAACTTCAATCCTGGATTTCTATTTGCTTACCTAAAGATAATCTAAGTTTCACGAAAATTCTAAAGCTTCTCTTTATTTTTCTTAGTACTATCACTGCATGGATTTTGTCTCCTACTGAATGAAATGCCAAATTTCCATAATCAGTCTCCTTTTTATTTTTCTTGCCAGTCTGTTCTCTAAATAAACGAAAGCAGATCATATGCTTATACATAATGGGGCTGGTAGTTGATGTATGCAATGCTTAATTTTGTGATCTTTAACATTAGACCTAAATATTTAATGTCATGAATTAATATTTGACAAGGGATGACATTAGAATCATGAAGCCATCAAGTGTATCAAAAATCTGTTTAATTTAATGACAACTTTCTACTTATTTTTTCCCATACCCTGCACATTTAATATCAAATAATATTGAAAACTTGACATGTCATTTCCTAAAAGCCCATATATGATTCTACACGTTGTATGGATAGACATGATGAGCTTATCAGTGACAGGAAGAAAAGATACCTGGGACGCAACTGTCGTATAAGATGGCTCCTCAGCATTTGAAGATTTTGGTGATGTGCTAGGAGAAGAAGCATCATAGCTCGGTTCATTTCCATTGAGTTTATGGACTGTACTGTTTAGCACAGTTTCACTCTCATTCCCATTGGTTGACTTAACCCTCTACATTCATATCATTGGTTTGAAAAGTATTAGGAATTCAGTGAAAAATTTTAGTGAAACCACATAAAATTGAGGACAAAGGCACGAGAAATATTACCTGAAAAATTTTACCCAGAGTTTTCAACCCCTTTGCTCGTGCACGAAGGTCCTCTTTCTTGGCATTGTTGTCTTGAAGAACCTGTAATAAACCATGAAACAATTACCACCAAACAAACTGAATTAAGTATCGAACCCAGTGTAAGCCAACTACCAAAAATAATAACTGAGTTACAAAACAACCATCTGACAAACACGGGAAAGAGTGGCTTCAATATCAGCTACATTAAGCTTCCACAGGGAATCAATCATCAACTTCTTGTGAGACTGCATGTATTCTTCAAGTTCTTCTTCGGTATAGTTTCCTTCTGCACTGAGCTGCTTTTTCATGTCCTCTTGCAGCTGGATCAAAGCAATTGCACCTACCACCACGAGCAAGAAAAACCATTTCATCAACCTATATTTTGATGTTATTGACCAGCAACCTTTTGTGCAACAACTATTGATTAACATCAACTCCCGAGTCTTAACATTGCATGACTGGAGATAATAATCAATGAACATACATACAACCAAAACAACAAAGCATAATAAATAACACAAGAAACATAATATCAAAAGACTCAACACAGCTAGGCAACAGCATTAATGATCACACTGTTGTACATAATGAAGGTATCAAAAAGAACATTATACTCGGTAAACTTCACGACCAGATGCCTATGCATGATTTGACAATACTAGCGATCCAGAAAGAGTTACTGATTATACATTACTATTGGTCATCAAAGCTGTTGATATCTACCAACCTGTTGCTGCTGTTACTTGGGATTTAATGAAATGGCCTTTGTTTCTGAACCACTCAGCAATAAATGGCACACCCAAATATATTGCCTTCTTCCCAAGCTCTTTAGCTGCCTGTCTTGCATATATATAGCCAATTGTATTCAACATATCAACACCATAAGCTGTATAAAACAGAGCATGAAACTGATCAGCGACAATCCTTTGCCATTGCATCACCAAAGATAGAAAAATGTGATACAACAAAAAATGAAAAACAAAGAAACTGACAACTTAAACAAAGTCTATTACAGAGAATTTGTTTTTGCACATATTAGTGTTTTGAGAGTTGCTGCCTTCACTTTTAGCTTCAAAGGTTAAATCAAATCAGGCCAAGATTAAAATGCTGTAGCGCGATGGAAAAACTTCAAATCACGCAAATGTCTTCTTGTTTTCTCACATTTTTGCATGAGGCAGGTTAGACGGCGTGTTCAGCTCCCACCAATGAAAATTTCGTAGTTTCAAAGAAGCCCTAATAAATGTGTATAAAGAGAGAGATATCTTTCTAGAACACCAATGCTTATGGCCTTCCAGCCCAAGCACAAAATTAAAAATTAAAAAATTAATAAAGATACAACTGGCTTATGGCCTCCAGTGAGGCAGTGACACCAACAGACCAAGCTAAAAAAAATAAATTAAGAAAGATGGTGAAAGATAAAACTTGATGACATATTACCTGCATTGGAAAGTCTTGATAATTCAGCTTCGGCATGATTAATAAAGTCCTCTTTGTTTCCTTGTACATATTGGTTGAGTCGATCTTTTAGTATTTCTGCAAGCTTCTCTTCTCTTTCCTTTTGAACAACCTGTACTAAAAAGAAATTAGCACAATGCACCCAAAGAAAAATAAATATTTACATACCTAACGAGTAAGGACATATTGAACAATAATAAACAATAGTACAATTTTTAGGTATCAAGAAAAATAATGATTTAACTTGGTGCTGCTTATGTGCTGCTTATGAATTCTAAGTACGTCACTATGAATAAAATCAAAAGGAAACAGGACAATAAAGACAGATAGGAGTAACAGGACATTAAATTGCAGTTTTGGCATTGATAAATAATGAATATTGACACAAAAAAATTATCAACAAAAAAAAAAGAGAAGAAAAATGAAAATAATATCTTCAAACAAAAAATTCTTTACATCCATGTTCAAAACACTTCTTCATAAAGATATCAAAAAGTACAACAACAAAAAAAAGGAAAAAGAAAGAAAGAAATGCAATGAGTTGAATGACATGCATGAAACAAGAGAAGAAAGTTTACAAAAACCACAAAATTTTCTGAATACCATATATCTTTGACCAATAAAATTATCCAAGTAAGCTTTACCTTGAAATACCACCAAAAAAATGGGAAATAAAATAAATAAAAATAAGAGTGCTTCTTTTATTCCTAACCTGCATTCTAAAATTTATTACCCTTAGTCATAATAATAACCCTCCAGTCTATAACAACAAGGTTTTCAAGGACAAAAAATAGGTGAGCATTGGAGTCCGAGGATTCAAGGTGTCTATCAACCTCTAAAAAACTGAATGACAAGTAACCATGGACACAGAATGTCGTCAAAGTTCAATGATGCAAATGTCTTTATCACACAGCCTCCCCCAAAATCTCAATTTTATCCTTATGAAGTGATTTCATGTATCGTAGATCTATGGTTAATCTACCCATATTCAAGGCTCAAGCTAAGTCTTTACAATCACCAGACCGTATAACTGTCAATTCTTGTATTGTTGATATGTGAGGCATGTGCTTTCAATTGCAATTTAACTTCAGTCCTTAAGGCTATGTTTGGTTGTCAAAAAAGTTATGCGGGAAAGTAAAATGGAGAAAAGTAAAGGAAAAAAGAACTTGATGGAACTAGCTTTTCCTGTGTAAGCATTTGGTTTACAAGAAGTCATATGAAAATAAAAGCTTCAACTTTCCCGTTATGCCTTTTCTCGCTGAAAATGCCAGATGCATTTTATGGGAAACATTTTAATGCTGAAAAGAATTAGTGGTGGGGTCCACAACTTTCCTACTCTTTCCCATTACAACCCGACAAAGAAAAGAAAAAAATAGTGAGGGACCTAAGAGACACACAATTGAAGAAGACAATTGTGCCTCTCTTGCTCTTTCTTTTGCCTCTATTGAGAACCTAAATTAAGTTCCAATAAAAATAAAGTAATAGGCATAATAAAATAAATACGTAAAAAGAAAACTATCCAAAAATCCGATTGATAAGGAAGACTAAGAAATTGTACCCTCATTTTCTCTTGCAACTTTTTAGCATCAAACTGTTCCCCTTCCGTGAAAATGTCCAGTGAAGCCATTGATGCCATAGCAAGCTGGCCGATGTATTCCTCAAAAAGCTCACTACCAAAAAGCATTGCAAAGATCGCTGCAGGATCAATAATTGCTTCACTGCAATTAAAAGAAAGCATGCAAACGTGTGTCAGATAGTGCATATCAAATTACTACAACTTCTTGAGTTCCCACATAAATATAATGCATGAGAAGCCAGACTCCCTAAAAATTTTCAAAATCATTTATTGATAGGTTAAGAACAGGAAACTAACGTCGAAATTCCTGATTTTCCATGAGCGTCGTAAGCCTGCCGTTGGGCTGGATCACTCAGTACTTGGTAAGCTTCTCCCAAAACCTGGATCCAAAGGAGTGAAACTTTATACAAAATTGTACTGATGATTCTACAATCTTTAACTCACAATACAGAGATCCAATAAACAAACCTGTAAAGAGACAAGTTCCAAATGTTCCAAAGAAGACATAACTAGTTTGTACTTTTTTATAGTCCAAAATGAGTAGATCATCCTTGAAAAGAGGATGTGTAAAGCAACCGAATATTTTAAAAAAATTTCTCTAGATGACCACAACAACATTTTTCTGCCTAGAGCATCTTGGAGCCAATGTCAAGTTAAATTAGAACTAATATTAGATTCTCGTGTAACTATTTTAGTCATACCATGATTGGGATAGATTATAATAACTGCCAGTTAGAATTTGGCAGAGCCCAATCAAACTTAAGGAGCGCAAACTTCCATGCCCAAACTGGATCTAGTTCTCCTCTGCAGTAAGAAATTCCTTGCAGGCAGTGGAGCTGGAGGCAAAATGTTGGAGTTCTAATATTGGTCACAATGCACTGAATGCAGGAGATAATAATTTTATGGGTCTTCTGGTATGCAATGCCAACCTTTGAGAGCTTTCTCCATCAGGAATAATAGTGACATTTCTTGCTCCCTTCACTGTCTAGAGTAACAATGACATTTCTTGGCCCTCATCCCCCCCAAGCAAGAAAGATCAATCTCCCATACAAACTGGTTTGAAGCTTCTAAATTTTTTTCATGAAAAGCTTCAAGGATCAATTGAAAACATCAGCCATCTTTACTGCCTTCCTCACATAAATCAAATAAATTTCTGTTGATTCTCACTAGTTTCTTCAATAATGCCACTTCTTCTTTTAACTCCAATTTCTCAAATTTGGTAGTCGCCAAATTCAAACTTGTCGCGGAGAAGTGATTGACAACTTAGTAATGAAAATTAGTTTATTTGTTTTTATCAAGTAATAATTGTATTCATTGATCAAAAGGACTGAGTAATGAATATTATTAATAATCAAATGCCTCTATAGCGTAGTTATTCAAAAAAAATCTTGTTTGCGCTATCAAAAGAGCTTCTCAAATCTGCTAAGAGCACAGACTTTTTAGATTTATATGGTTCTAAACTTTTAAATTTCCAAAAAACAATCTTAAAAAGTAAATAATTGACGATATTATTCATTCTTAACAAAAGGAACTTCGTGGGTGAAAACGGGTGGAAAATTTCAGTGAGATCATTTTTTGAAGTGTTAGAAGGTGAAGGGGTGTGGAGTTCCTGACTGCTAAAGTTTGGATCTCTTTGGTTCCAACAAAGGTGGCCTTTTGCACTCGCACAGTACTACGAAATAAGTGTTAAACTAATGAAGCCTCATAAGAAGGAACTTTGTCTCCTAAATTGGGGCATCATGTGCAAGGAAAAGTCTGCATGGTGGATCACCTATCATTACATTGTAAAATGGCGAGAGGTTTGCTGGTTTATTGCCTAGATATCTTTGAGGTAAAGTAGGTTTTGTCTAAATCAAAGGATTTTATTTATTTTTTATTTTTTGATAGGCTGTCTAAATCAAAGAATTGTTGTGTATGACTGTGAATCCGGCAGCATTTTCAATCTGGGAAATGGTATCTCATGTTACTGTTTAGACTATTTGGAAAGAAAGGAATAGAAGAACTTTGGATGAAATAGAGCTTTCTTTCGAGGATATAAAAACTAGGCCAGTTTGGGAAACGGTACCTCATGTTATTGTATGGAAAAGCGCAGACGTTTTTGACAATCCAATTTCCTTCTATAATTTTTTTAAAAATTTAAAAAAATTATTGATAGTTGGATTTTTTTTCTATTATACCTCGTGTATATAGTGGTTTTTGCCCTTCTATTTTTTATTTCCATAGAGTTTTTTTTACTTGATTCAAAAGTAATAGCCATTGTTAGAAGAGGAAGTTCTTTCTGCAACATGAGTGCATTGATGGCACATGAATGGGGTGAAATATTAAATCATCATGCCATAATTGAAGGTTTTGTGGAGCAAACACAAAGAAAGGACAATGTCTACTAAACAAGTTCAACTTAAAGTTAAAAAAAGAGTTCCTGTCATGATATTTAAAATGTAAGTCTCACCTGAAAATTTTGTGCAGCAAGAGGATCATTTGGATTTTTATCTGGATGGACCTGCCTCGCCTACAAGTCACCAAAAAAATTCATGAGATGTACATAGTCAATCTGTATCTTCTAATAAACCAAAAAACAAAAAGTATAATCAAGGCCTATATAGGCCAAAGTAGAGTAAATCCATGATCTATATACAACTCAACAAAGCCTTGATACCAACTACATGGGGTCAGCTATTGTCTTTTCTCACCAATTCTAACCATGTTATTTTGGGCTTTCCTTTAGTGTTTTTAAGACCTATGACTTAAAGGAAGTCACCCTTTCGCAATTGTGTATTCATAGGTCTTCGCAGCTATGAATGTCAAACAATGGGATGTATTTGGAGCCTACACTGAAATTCAAAGTCAGGGACATTTTACAAAGGACCATTTTGAAGTGGCTGACCGCGATTTCCTGCCAACAATTTAGGTGGATATAAAGGAAAATGAGGTGAACAACAAAACCACCGGTAATTGAATCAAATCCCAAAAATGATTGAACAATTAAGGACCACAAGACTGAAGTCTTTTGAGATTACTATAATGCATAATAATTTAATGCCTAATTTCATTAGAAGTAAGCAAGTTTTCTATAGAGAAACTAGAATTGATTTTTTTTTCTCTCTCTTTTTATTTTTTATTTTTTTTTTTTTTTTTTGGGGGGGGGGTGTTTGTTTGGGTTTTCTACTCAGGTGAGCTCACGGAAGAAATTGTAAGAATTTTATGTATGTGTGGGAGATACAAATATATAAATACACGTAGAAACACACACACAGGATCCTATTCGGATTCCTTCCAGAACCCAAAACGAATAATAGATCTAACGCTGCTTCAAGCTGTGATTGTCAAATTTTTTTCTCGAAACCTGGTAACAAGAAATTCAAACTTTTCCCTCTCGTGTCAACCTACGCCAGTGAATCTACAAGAGATCGTAAACGTAGGAAAAACGCGAGCAAAAAATCCTACATCACCATCCTTTTCTTCTTTCTCTAAGACAACAGAAGATCCAGTTTGTAACCTAAAGCTTCTCCAACACGCATAACACAAAGAACCGCTCATTTTCTCTTCGTTTCTTTGGGGTCAATAAAAAACATTGAGACAATCGCAGTTGGGTAAGAATGATCACACGGGATAGATGGTTGGAAATCGTAGTGCAAAATCACTCATAATGCAATAAAAAATAAAAATTACCTTGATGTAATAAGCTTTCTTGATCTCTGCCTCGGTAGCCATGGGGCTGATCCCCAAGACGTCGTAGTATTCCGTCTCCTTCACCATTTGAGAGTACCTTCACCTCTTCTTCGGATCCAACGATCGATATGCTAAAACCTACAGAGTCCGGTGATAAAAAATGAAGAACCTTGTCGACTTCCAGTTCTAAAACATAAAAAACGGGCTAGGAAAATGCAGTAGATGGAGATTTTAAAAAATAAAAAATTAATTAATTAAAATATGGGTAATATCTGGAAAACGAATAAAGATTCCCGGTCTAACTTAAGTCGCGTTGGATGATAGGGGATGCAATACGGCAATACGCGCACCTCCAGACCCCGGGTTCCTTTCCGTTGACTGTCGCCGGCCGCGTACTACTTTTGTCTAGATAGGGCTCGTTTCACATTTTGCCACGAAATTTCCGTTCTAAGGATTTTTAAAAACAAATATCTATACTAATATATAAAGGCAACTCCTGACTTCGGTATCATCAATTTTACATATCCAAAATACCCTTAAATTAAATAATTCTTCTATCATTAAACAAAAGAATTTTAATGTAATTTTGATACAATCCACTCTCCACGTTTTATGCAATTCTATTTAATCCACTTTCTTTATCAGTTTCAACTTCTCCAATCTCTCTCAAACACTTTACGTCTTCTTCCATTTTCTTTGCATCAAACTCTCTCAAACACTTTACATCTTCTTTCATCTTCCTTGCATATCAAGAAAACTATATAAAATCAGATAAAGTAATTTGATCAGTTTTTTTTTATAAATGTCAGTAATACTCATATTTAATTTACGTTCCTGTTTTTTACTATACAAAATTATGTTTCTTTTATTCTCAGTTTTTTAGTTCTACTGTATCTGTAATCATACATTGTTGCCTTCTTGCTCTCTCTCTCTAAGTGCATTTATATATGTCTATTTATATTTTATTTAACATTTGAGTCAAAAACTTCTGTAAATTCAAACATCATGTCTTGATCTGTGAATTATGCTACAATGGTTTTCTTATAGATGGTCAAGGATAATACCTAAAAATATAGGATATAAAAAAATGATAGTTTTTTTTTATTAATTTGTTAATTTTAAAAAAATTAGACATAATTGTCGTGAAACAAATAAAGGATAGGTGATAATTATTAAAAAAAAAAAAATTCAAACTATTATTTTTGAAGATAATTATCTTTATAAATCATACATAATTATCTTAAAAAAAAATTAGACATAATAATTTTTGTTAGTATTTAATATAGATAAGATTTATTTATGGAATTTTTAAAAAACTTCCCTTATACTAATCGAATTTCCTTATAAACATTATCTTTAAAATGTAAAATTAAATATTTAAATACATATATAAATACCACAATCATTTTCCTTTTTTTTTTTTTTTTTAATTTAAATAAATTATTTGGTAGCAAATCATATATTCAAATAGTCTACTGTATATTTCCCAACTTATAAATTTTAAATTAAAAATTAAAGATTTAAAACATTATTAGTTTTTAATTTTAAATCAGTATGCACATTAATTTGTTGTCCTATAAAATAGTGAATGTGATGTATGAGATAAACAATTGATTAACTAATTACATAAATATATTTTTTGTCCATATTTAATAAAGATAAGATTTATTTTTTGAATTTTGAATAAACTAGGTTCCCTAATTCTAATCTGATTCTCTCTCTCACTCACACACGTTTATATATACACGTTTATATATTAGGTTCCCATATAAATAATTGATTTGCTAATTTGATAAATATATTTTTTGTTAGTATTTAATAAAGATAAGATTTATTTATAGAATTTTTAAAAAACTTCACTTCTTCGGATTCCCTTATAAACATTATCTTTAAAATGTAAAATTAAATATTTAAAGTTGCTATTTTTTTTTTTAAGATAATGTAATTTTCACCAAAAAAGAAAAAAAAATAGAAAAAAATTATAATTGTTAGAAAATTATCATATCTCATCATGGGCAACATAGTAGTGGGTCTTGGAATATGGTGAATAGAGATATGAGGATTCTGATGAATGACTTTAAATGAATATGGATATACTTAGCAAATAATTTTAAGATTATGATGCACACACTTTTAAATAAATAAATTAACTTGAAATTTTTTTAATTTTAAACAGCACCGCGTTGCACACGCATCGCGTGTGTGCGGTGGCTAGTATATATATATATATATATGACATTTTACTTTAATAATTCTAAATTTTCAAAATATTATACGAACGAAACTGATTTAAAAATAAATATGAACGTGAACCTATCATTGGTTTTTTAGGACTATAATATTATGGTCAAAATTTGATTTTAACTTTTAATTTTGCACATAATCTACAATCTCTAATTTTACACAGAATTCTCATGTTTACACATAATATTCAATTCCCAACATGCCAAATTAATATTTAATGTCTATGTCTCCCAGTAATTATGAGTTTGGAGTCGGGAATTGGAGATTCTTAGTAAAATTGTGAATTCTATTTTAATTTGAGAATTGAGGATCAATTGTTAAAATGAGGATTCCGTTCATTTTTGGGATTTGAGTTTATATATGAAATTGAGATTTAGTGCAAAATTGGAAATTGTTAACAAAATTTTTTTAAAAAAATTTGACTTTTGACCGTTTTCTTGGTAAAATAGTTATTATTTTGTCTACATAAGAATATTTTGGTCTAAACAAATATTTACGTAACTATATTTGGATCGGGTTCATTTGCATAATATTTTGAAAATTAAGATTATTGATGTAAATTACTATAAAAAATTAACAAATTATGATTAAGTTAAATAAAAAGTTTTCAATTTTTTAAAATTAAATAAAAACAACTCCTAAGTTATTAAATTATGATACGTTTTACTATTTGTTCAATTATAACAAAAAAATTTGAATCTCATTTACTCGTACATCATACTAATATATAAATAATATAATACTATTTTTATATAAAAAATAAATCACAATTAAAATTTTAAATTCTCAAAATACACCCTTCGGTGAACCCAAATGCCAAAACATAAGAAGCACACCCTCTTGCGCTATCTACTAATTTATTGTCTCAATACTTATTTTCTTCCTTCAAATATTTGTAAAACCTTCTAGTTACTTTTCATATTACCCATCATAATTCATTCCATCACCAATCTTAATTGCTACAACTTTTATAATGCAGCTTGTGGCGAAGTAGTACAAATTTTGAGACTCTAAATGTAACTTTTATAATTGAGGTAATAGTTTTCCTTTTGGATCTGTCCAACTAGAACCGATTTACCTTTGTAACTTTCTTCCAACTCAAGCTTCAAACTCATTCAAATTTTCCACAATAAAACACAATTTCACTCGAACCTTGCTTCCTAATTTCCTTTATTTCTATCGGTACACAAAAAACTACCAACTTGCATAGCTTTGAATTTCTAGTAAATAAATACATGCAATGGGTAACTCTCCAGGAAAATATAAGAATAATTGCACTTAAAAGTAGGGCGAATAGTGGAGTTTTGTGAGTAAAATTTAAAAAAAATTGTCAGCACTCATTGGAAACGGAGAACATGATGGCCTGACAAGTGTTAGAAAATGATTGGATGCAATTTGCGAATTGCAACTGTGGCACCAACCTTGTTTAGCCTATAATAAAGGGTGCGATAGTGAAAACTGGTTTACTGTATTTGATTCAATCATCATGAGTTCTTAGCCTTGGCCTGGTATTGCTCCTCAATGAATGAGGTACTGTGTTTTACTCTTCTATTGTCTGTTAAATTTTTATATTTTTTTTAAAAGGTGAGGAGGTAAAGAAATAAAGATTCTCGTTGGCTATTTATTTAGCGGCATGTAACAATTATGTATTTTTATTTTTAAAGTTTAAACATTTATCCATCCATTAGAATTGAGTATTTCGGAATTAAAATCAATTTTTATTACTAGAGGTAGAGGAAAAGAAAAACACAAAGATAGGAGTAAAAGATTAAAAGTGACAGTAAGTCGATCGGATATAAAATGCTGTACTCTCTTCCGGGAGGCAAGCGGTTGTCGTCACGGAAAGTAGAGCAGTGGCGAAGGCATGTCGAACGCCGTTGCGAATGGACTGGCGGGAGCCGGAGCTGGAATTATTGCTCAGATTATCACTTATCCCCTCCAAGCGGTAAAGCCGCCTTCATATCTTCCCACTCATTTATTTATTTTTCCCTAATTACTGGAAATCGTAGTGTGCTGGCGCCTGGCCGTTGCAGTTCATCAGACGCACATCTTGCTTAATTCGTCTGATAGAAGGAAAAATATTTGTGGCTGGGCGTGTGGTTGTAGGTGAATACGCGCCAACAAACCGAGAGAGTCGCCAAGAAAGGACTTGTTAGTTCGGGTGGGAGCTTGCCCCCTTCCAAACGACCTACAGGCGGCACGCTTCTTCAAATCCTCCAGGTCGTTACCATCATTGATTCATTATTTTTACTCTTATTTATTACTTAGTAAACATAGTATTTGATAGAACATAGAAAAGCTATTGGTTTGCTCGTGTTTTTCATATTTTCGGCTTGACACTTTGGGTAAATTAAAAGTCGATTGTGTCTGATCACTGATCAGGTCATAAGAAGCGAGGGTTGGGGAGGACTCTACAGTGGCCTCAAGCCTTCTCTGCTTGGAACTGCTTCTTCAATGGTAGGCTTTTTTTTATTATCCCTTACACCTATATCCTTGACCGAGAAATAATACTGACCCAGGGTATAGTTAGTCATTACATCGTCTTCTACTTTACAATCTATGATTGAGCAGCTACAGTCTGTCATTGTATCTTCTTCTCGGAATCCGCCTAAGGCTTCTGTTTTGTCTACTGTTCACTCAGGTTTGTATGGCTCTTGTCATCACATGACACCTTACTTATCTTCTCTTGGTCATCGTGTCTCTCCCATTTCACCCGTTATTATTGTTACTGCTAATGGTTCTTCCATATGTGTTGTATCTATTGTTTCTGTTCTTCCCCCATCTTCTTTCTCTCTTTCTATGCCTAATGTGTTTTATATTCCCCACTTATCTCTTAGGCCCCTTCTGGATCAGGGGAATCATATAGCATGGAATGGAATCTGATTCCATTCCCAAGGTAGCCTGGAATGGAATCAGATTTTCATTCCATCTATAGTGTTTGGATGCCAACTGGAATCATGGGTTGAAATGACGGTTCATTCAATTACTTGTGTTTGGCAATGCTAGGAATGAAATTAAATTTTCTGTAATTTTCCAATTTTACCCATTTTCTTTAAAATAACCCATCTTTCACTTCACCAAATTTTTATCTAACTAAATTTAAATCAATATACATCATAACCAAGTTTGAAAATTTATATATTCAAGTTTTCTGTATATATAAGTTATTTATATACAAATCAGGCAATTTATATATACAATCTTATTATTTTATTTTTTTTATACAAAACTTTATCATACCATCAAATACACATAGGAGGTGTCCAAAGAAAACAAACCAACAAAAAGCAAACAAAAAAACAAAGAACAAACTTTAAAACAGTTGCTAGCTTTAAAAATATCAGTTATATATAGAAAGATTGAGTTTAGCATAGATTTAACCAAAAATTCCATACATTCAAACAAACCACATTGATGTTCATCAACACCAAACACAAATTTTCCATCCATCATTCCTCAAAATTCATCTAACAAAGTAGAGTTCAACCCAAAATTATGTCCATCTAAACCAAACCAAAACCAAATTCATCAATTCAAGAAGGTTCCCATTTTTTCATCAACCCAAAATGATGTCCATCTAAACCAACCCAAAACAACCAAATAACTATGTCAAGCGAAGTAGCTTGTCCACCCAATTTTTCTTCAAACTGTCAGGCATGCTGAAAAGAAGGTTAACTTTTACTAGATCTCCCATGATAATTTGACTTGCTTCAAGCAAAAACTGCACATGAATAAGAATATATTCAATGTAATGAATTCCAAACACATATCAAAATAAAAAACATACATACTTCCGAAGATTCATCCTATAAGCCTATATATTTACCCATATAACAAAATCCCATATAAATAAAATCCCATATAGAAATAGAGAATCATCAATTCAAATCCCATATAACAAAATCCAAAGTTCATCACTGAAAGACTATAAACAAAGGGTTCAAGATTCTCAAATTTTAATTTAATGGGACCTCTAACAGAGCAATCTCCTGTAATTCAGGTGCCTGTTATGCCACTCAAAGTATATTCAAGAACACCTCAATAAGTAAAGCATGAATGAAGTTCCAATGTTAAATGCTAAGCTGCCTTGATACATGCATGCAATATCAATGGAAGTGCATCCAAATATGTTCCACATGCCAACAGTGTAATAATATTCATTTGCAACATGGTACACATACTGATACATGCATAAGCAGATAGACTACATCAAAATTTTCCAAATCTGAACCCAATTATTTGGGGTTCACTTGTCCTGCCACTCCACAATATCCAGAGCACCAAGTAATGATGCACACGTTATAGAAATCAACTATGCTAATTTGAATGGGAGATGGTATTACGCAGCTATGCAATACAAAAGCTATATGCACTGGACAGTTGGAGGAAAATTCTGTTAGTTAGTTTCTTTTAATTATAAACAGTTTTGTAAATAACAATTTCAGTTAGTTGGTTAGAAGTTAGTTATGACTCTACAGAAACAGAGGTGAACAGAGTATGTATATATATACTGTACGATGGAAAGTTCTTAATACAAGTTTTCATTTTTTGCACAATTCAGTTTCTCTAAAATCTGTTTCTTTACTTTTCCGCATCTCATTCAATTCTCAATATGGTATCAGAGCAGTTTTGATCTCAATTTTTTTTTCTGTGTTTCTTCTGCATCTTCTTCGTGTTTTCTTCATCATTCATCTTCAAAGTTCTTCATCATTCATCCATGGCCACTGAAACACATCAGATTCCATCTTCTTCAGCTTTGTTGAATGAAGATTCCAATAATCCATATTATCTTCACAATGGAGATAATCCAGGATTAGTTCTTGTCTCTCAACCTTTGGATGGAGACAATTATGCTACATGGAGCCGTTATATGATTATGGCAATGACAGCTAAAAATAAGCTTGGTTTTCTAGATGGCACTTTGCTTAAACCAACTGATGAATCCAGTTCTGCCTATCGTGCGTGGATTCGCTGTAACACCATGGTCATTTCATGGTTTCTGAATTCAATGTCAAAGGAAATTGCTTCAAGCGTGATATACATTGACACTTCTGCAGCGATTTGGACTGACCTAAAGGAGAGATTTTCACAGAAGAATGGTCCTCGCATTTTTCAGCTGCAAAAATCGATTTCTACATTGTCTCAAGACAATCTCTCTGTTGGTACGTATTTTACTAGACTCAAGGCGCTGTGGGATGAACTCTCAAATTACAGGCCTATTCCTCCATGTACGTGTGGTTCTCTGAAAACAATCCATGAGTATTTTCAACATGAATATGTTTTTCAGTTCTTGATGGGTTTGAATGATACCTATTCTCATATTCGTGGCCAAATACTGCTGGTTGATCCTCTTCCAAGCATTAATCGAGCATTTTCGTTAGTTCTTCAAGAAGAACGACAGAGAGAAGCACCCTCTTCAATCGGTTATTTCACTCACAATTCTGCTGCTCTTATGAGTAAATCCGTTGGTCCTCAGCCAATGAATCGTTTTGGCAAGCCTCAATTTCCGAGGAAAGATAGCAAGATTTGTAGTCATTGTGGTTTAACTGGACACACAGTTGATAAATGTTACAAATTGCATGGATTTCCACCTGGATACAAATTTACAAAGAACAAAGGAGTTTCTCATTCTGCAAATCATGTGGATGGATCATCACCAGTTGCTCATTTTCCTGAACTCTCCATTTCCAGGGAGCAGTATCATCAGCTTATGGCATTCATCAAGCCTGATAAAAATGCCGATTCTCAATCTTCTACCAATCAAGTTTGCAATTCTGCTGATACTCAAGATCACTTGTTTCTCAAATGACAGGTAAATATCTTGAATATCTTCATTCGAAAATGAATTCATCTCACTCTGTTTTCTTCTCTGCTCAAGCTTTTGATAATGCTTCTCAATCTAAAATTCTCATCAATAATTCTTGGATTATTGATTCCGGTGCTACTGACCACATGGTTAGTTCTATCAATCTTCTTACTACAATTACAGCTACTGTTTCCAAACACATTGCTCTTCCAAATGGCAAATTTGCATTGGTAACTCATATTGGAACTGTTCGAATTTCTGCATCATTGATTCTTACAGATGTTTTATGTGTACCTTCTTTTTCGTTCAATCTTATATCTGCTAGCAAACTCATTCAAAAAATTTGTTGTTGTCTTATATTTCTTGATGATTTTTGCTTCATACAGAATCTGGCACGATGGCAGACGATTGGACTGGCTGAAGTTAAGAATGGTTTATATTACTTGAAACTTTCACCAACCAATTCACCCATTTCTTCTGCCTTAACTGCTACTGCTTCTTCAATAAAAACTGTCTCAGATGATCTCTGGCACTATCGCCTAGGGCACTTATCATCTCCTAGACAAAGTCTATTGCATTCATTGTTTCCTGAAATTTCTGTAAATTCCACTAACACCTGTACTATCTGTCCTCTAGCTAAGCAACGACGGTTGCCATTTCCTGTTAGTAAGTCTGTATACAATTCAATGTTTGAATTGATTCATTGTGATATCTGGGGGCCTTTATCTGTAAATTCTAATAATGGTTCTAGGTATTTCCTTACCATTGTTGATACTCATAGTCGTTATACTTGGGTTTTTCTGATGCATAATAAATCACAGACTCGTTCTCTTGTTCAATTTTTCTTCAATTTTGTTGAAACTCAATTTCAATCTAAGATCAAAAGCATTCGGACTGATAATGGTCTTGAATTCTTCATGCCTGATTTCTATGCTTCTAAAGGAACTTTTCATCAATGTAGTTGTGTTGAGACACCCCAACAAAACTCCATTGTTGAAAGGAAGCATCAACATTTATTAACTGTTGCTCGTGCATTACGTTTTCAAGCTAATCTTTCTTTAAAATTCTGGGGTGAAAGCATTTTGACTGCCACACATTTGATTAACCGTATTCCTACACCAATTCTTTTAAACAAATCTCCATATGAGCTTTTATTTTCTAAAGCACCAGATTATACACATTTACGTGTTTTTGGTTGCTTATGCTATGCATCTACTCTTCGTCATGCTCGTAAAAAGTTTGATCCTAGAGCAAAACCATGTGTTTTCTTAGGATATCCATCAGGTGTTAAAGGATACATTTTATATGATCTCCATACTAAATCTCTTTTTATTTCAAGAGATGTTATATTTCATGAGTCAATTTTTCCTTATAAGTCTCGGTTAACAGACTTTAATTCTGATGGTTGTCTTGTTATTCCAAATTCGTGTCCAGATTTACCTCTCTCCGTTATTCCATCTGTTATTGAACCTATTGTTCCACCCGTTGTTGAGTCTAATATTCCATCTGTTGTTGAGTCTTCTACTAGTGAAATTCCAATTGAATTCTCTGTAAATAATAATCATGTTCCTTCTGATAATATCATTCTTCCTAGACAGTCTACACGACTTAAAAGACCTCCCAGTTATTTGAAAGATTTTCATTGTAATTTGATCAATTCTTCTCATTCATGTTCAAATCTGCCATCAGCTAATGCTGTTTCATCATCAGGTAATTCCTACCCTTTATCTTCTGTTTTGAATTATGATCGTTTATCATCATCTCATAGACATTTCAGTTTATCCGTTTCTTCAAATTTTGAACCTCAATTTTATCATCAAGCTGTTGCTTATCCTCATTGGAGAGAAGCCATGCAAAATGAGATTAATGCTCTTGAACAAAATCAAACTTGGAAGATTGTCACTTTGCCTCCTGGTAAAAAGCCTATAGGCTGCAAATGGGTGTATAAGATTAAGTATAGGGCTGATGGGGAGATTGAAAGATATAAAGCAAGGCTTGTAGCTAAGGGATTCACACAATGTGAGGGACTAGATTATCACGAGACGTTTTCTCCAGTAGCAAAAATGACTACTGTTCGCATGTTACTAGCTATTGCTGCTGCTAAAGGTTGGTGTTTACAGCAATTAGATGTGAACAATGCTTTTTTACATGGTAATCTTGATGAGGAAGTGTTTATGTCATTACCACCTGGTTTTGGTTCCAAGGAGAAGAACAAAGTATGTAGATTAACCAAGTTACTATATGGTTTAAAGCAAGCCAGTAGACAATGGTTTTCACGCTTTTCTACTACTCTCATTGATCATGGTTTTGAGCAATCGAAATCAGACTACTCACTTTTCATTAAGAGTGAAGGAGATATCTACATTGCTTTATTGGTATATGTAGATGATATTATCATCGCAAGTAATAATGATGCTGCTGTAACCAATTTATCATCTTTCTTGAATTCACAATTTTGCCTCAAGGATTTGGGCCAAGTAAAGTTTTTTTTGGGTTTGGAAATTGCTAGAAATACAAATGGCATTTCTGTATCTCAACGAAAATACACATTAGAAATATTGGAAGACAGTGGTTTACTTGCTGCCAAACCAGCTTCTTTTCCTATGGAGTCAAATTTGAAGCTGTCAAGAGAAGAAGGTAGTCTACTTACTGATCCAACTCCGTACAGAAGACTAATTGGTCGTTTAATTTACTTAACAATTACAAGACCAGATATAGCTTATGCTATTCAGAAATTGAGTCAGTTTATGGATGCTCCACGGCAACCACATTTAGATGCTGCCCACCGTGTTCTTCGGTACCTAAAGACTAATCCTGGCCAAGGTCTTTTTTATCCTTCTCAATCTGATTTTAAGTTGAAAGCTTTTTGTGATAGTGATTGGGCGGGATGTCCTGATTCAAGAAGGTCTGTCACTGGTTTTTGTATTTTCTTGGGGGAGTCTCTTATCTCTTGGAAATCCAAGAAACAGCATACAGTCTCAAGGTCTTCTGCCGAAGCTGAGTACAGATCAATGGCTTCCACTTCTTGTGAATTAACATGGTTATTTACTTTACTCAAGGATTTTAAAGTGTTTAATAATCAACCAGCTCTTCTCTTCTGTGATAGCAAAGCAGCTTTGTACATTGCAGCTAATCCTGTTTTTCATGAAAGGACCAAACACATCGAGATAGATTGTCATCTTATTCGGGATAAAATTTTGCAAGGATTAATTCGAACTATGCATATCAACACTGAACAACAACTTGCTGATGTTTTTACAAAACCACTTGGCAAAGCATCTTTTGAGTATCTCATTTCCAAGATGAATATATTAAAAATATGTTCCTCTTGAGGTGGGGTATTACGCAGCTATGCAATACAAAAGCTATATGCACTGGACAGTTGGAGGAAAAATTCTGTTAGTTAGTTTCTTTTAATTATAAACAGTTTTGTAAATAACAATTTCAGTTAGTTGGTTAGAAGTTAGTTATGGCTCTACAGAAACAGAGGTGAACAGAGTATGTATATATATACTGTACGATGGAAAGTTCTTAATACAAGTTTTCATTTTTTGCACAATTCAGTTTCTCTAAAATCTGTTTCTTTTCTTTTCCGCATCTCATTCAATTCTCAATAGATGGTGAAAGAAAGAGGTTAAATTTAGAAGGAAACAACCAAGCCAAATCACGCCAGTGCCAGGACATCATCTTTTGTGGATCTAGTATTTGTTTGGCTTGAGTTAGCGACTTAGCGTAAATTAAGGTGCAAAATGTTAATTGACAAGATGGGATTTGAATCTTGTTTTAGGCCAACACACAGCTTAGTTCATTTTGTAGTCATCTTACAGACATCGATGTTTGACCTCCATTTTATTTTATCAAGAGAGAGACAGAAAGTCCAAGCCAAAAAAAAAAATAAAAATCAAAACCATTCGATTATGAGTATACAAACATCTTACAAGAAGCTACCAAACAAGGTATAGTACAGAGGAGAAAATCCATAAATAAAAGATAGGAGTAGCTTTGCCAAATAGAGGGAAAATTAAAGCACATAAAGGAATGGCACTAAGCATGAGGTTTTTCTAGCAAGAAGAGACAAGGGGCAAAGGGGGCTTTGTTTACATTTCCAACTGGGTCTGCATCTTAGTTTCTGCACCTCATGACATAACACTTGCCAACAAACACAGACCCCATTACAAGCAAGAAACTCAGAGGCATTAACAAAATAAAGAAATCAGAATGATAAATACAACTCATCACTTAATTGGAATTTCAAGGGAGACTTGATTGAATACGACCCACACGTAGATCTGCTTTTGATTCTATAAGAAATTGTTATGTGCAAAATACTATAAAAGTTGCAGCAAGTCTATATGAAACATTTTAATAATTAGGCAACCATATATCACCACAGCAAAGGTCTGATAGTCTCAAGATTGGTAAGGTTAGTTCTGAGAATTGGGATTAAGTTTGATATATATACAATCAGTGCAGGATAAGCTTGCAACTCTGGCAAAAATAAAATTCTAAATCTTCCATTCCAAAAAATTGGGCCAAACAACTTGTCTAACAGGAAAGTTTTACTCGGCATGAAACCACATGGAATTGGGATTGCATCTGTTCCAATTTTAAAAATACAATAAATCATCCATGCCCATTAAAACAAATTTAATGGACTGACTCAGTGATAAATGAATCTCCACTGCTTTATCACTATTTTGTATCTTTGTTAAGAATATCTTGAGCTTTCTCTAACTGCCTGTGTTTTTCATCAATACATTGAGTTATCAGAATCTGTTAGAAGCATGTCTTCATCGCATTTACAAAACTACAGATCCAAAGACGGGACCAACTAAACAAGTGGAGAGGAAACTCATTGATTTGCATAACCGATGAAATTAGATCATGGGTCTCGCTCATTGTTCCAGTACAGGCAAATCATATAAAAGATGAAAAATCCCCCAAGTACCATCAATGATATTTGAACATTGGGGCTGAATCCCACACATAGTGAAACTTTTTAACCCATATTTTAACTGTCAAAGGTTTTGATCGCCCACAAAAGTGAGCTCTTTCATTAAAGAATAAATTTAAACAACCCATTTCATAAATAGTTAACACACACACACACACATATGGAACTTCTTCAGAGAGAGAGAGATGTGCCTATAACGCTAAGATAGTAAGATTTTTATCTCTAAAATAAATCAGAATGACACAATTTATATAAAGAATCAAGCCCTAAAACACGAATAGAATCAAATTCTGCGTTGGATGGAACCAATGAATAAATAAATAAATACTATAATTTCCAATGCACAGGAGAGTATTAGTGAAATACAATATGCATATATATACAATTATACATACATATACATGTATATAACCCTTAGACAAAAAGGGGAACATGGGGTAGCTAAAATGCATAAAGAAATCAACTGAAACAATGTGAGAGAGAGAGAGAGAGAGAGAGAGAGAGAGAGAGAGAGAGAGAGAG
>JAESVK010000138.1:0-32019 GCA_017140935.1 Hamamelis virginiana | reverse complement strand
AGGATGCAACAGAAGTGATGGAGTGCAATAAGAGAAGAAAGAAGGATTGCAACAAGCAACAACAAAAGAAAGATGCAATAAGAGAAGAGTGCATTTGATGCTAGTTGAGAAAACAGGGATGCAATTTGAGGAAGAATCCGAAGCAATACTACCTATGATGAAGGAAAAGAGAAGAAAAGAGGGTTCATAATTTCTGTCCTGGTGCAATAAGTGAAGAAGAGAAGGGGAGTGGCTGCTATCTTGTCGTACTAATTTAGGGCTGTGTAGTGGTGCAAAAGGACCTGCAGTAGTACAAAAGAGTGTCAAC
The DNA here is from genome assembly GCA_017140935.1 of Hamamelis virginiana. Lineage (NCBI taxonomy): Eukaryota > Viridiplantae > Streptophyta > Magnoliopsida > Saxifragales > Hamamelidaceae > Hamamelis > Hamamelis virginiana. The sequence continues at coordinate 31,712 of JAESVK010000138.1, read as the reverse complement.
AGTTACTGAAAGAAGAGAAAACAGGAGGTAACTTACTAGTTCTGGTTCTACGTTTGCCAAAGAAAAGAAACAGAAAGATAACTTCCTGTTTGTTGTTGCTGGGGTATGAATTTTTGCAGGAGAAGGGAACTTGCTGGTTTGACTAAGTTGATGTGACACTAGAGAAGGAGAGATGCGGTTGAAGATAAGAAAAGAAGAGAAGAAAGAGCTTCTGTGAGGCCCAAGAACTTGCTATGGAGGATGCAATAAGTTTTGAAGGTGCCGAGAATAGAGGACTGATCTGCATCAGTTCTTGTTGGAAATCACAAAACAATATTACCTCAAAAATAAAGGAAAAGTGAAGTAAGGTGGGTTGAGGCGCGGACTAGGTCGCTCTCTTTAAGACGATTCGCGCCACTACGGAAAAATCCAATGCAATAGTTTCTAGCACGTCGCCTCCAGGGTACAACAAGCCCTGCCACTCACTGTTATTTTCTCTAAGCTTGCACAACTTTGAGAAAATATGAAGTTCCACACAACACCCTTCTTTGCCCAAAGAAAAACTCACAAAACACTTGAAGAAAATCTGAAAATTATAGAGAATCAAAGAGAGATGAGAGAGCTTGTGAATTGGTGAGTGAAAATGCTATGAAGAGGTCTCTATTTATAGGTGTAGCAAGATGTAACATGTGGTGTAGAAATTAATAGGTAGCCATGAATGAAAATGTAAGTTATGAAAAAATTCAAATTAGAATTGAAATCTGAGTTGAATAAAATTCATAACAGATGGGGGTTACAAAACTAAATCAACATGTGAATCAAATCTGATTGAATTTGAATCTGTAACAGATAAATATATATATATATATATATATATATATATATATAATGAATTGTGGACTGTTACAGAATGTGCACATGTCTGACCAGAAGTGGGTATATAAGCAGTCCGAGTAGGAGAGCTATAGGTTCTTGATCGTTTTGAAAACTTATACTTCCTCCACCTTCTTCCCTTCTTGCGCACGTGAGGTGCCAAGTTTTTTTAGTCTTCACTAAGCATGAGTGAAGAAGAGACTAATAAACCTCTCCATGTTCTATTCTTTTAACCAATGTAGTATTAGAGGCTTATCATAATGTGTTGTAACAGCAAATGACCTGTTCAAATATCACAGCAAATGACCTGTTCAAATATCCGATCTTATTCAAACTTGTTATTCCTTAGTTTTAGGAATTAGTTTCCAACTACCCTATATTGTAGGATCTCAACCAATGAGTTGCTAACTCATTTATGTATTTAACTATTGTTAATGTTAATGGAAGACACACTTCTCAGCACTTCATGATATGGTATCAGAGCAGTAAAACGATCCAATTTTTTTTCTTTTACCTCAACTTATCTCCCCTGTTCTTCAACTCATGGCCACCGAAACCACTAGTCCAACCATTCTCAATACCAATGAACCAAACCAAACTCTTGTCAGCATTAATGTTGCTGCACAAACTCCTCTCAAATTATCCTCCACCAATTACCTCTCCTGGAAACTCCAGTTCCAAACTCTCTATATTGGCTATGATCTTCATGGCTATGTTGATGGATCCAACCCATGCCGGTCAGCCACCATTACACAATCAAATACAACCAGATCAAATCCAAGCTATGTTTTCTGGACCCGTCAGGATCAGTTGATCCTTAATGCAATAATTGGCTCCATCTCACCCACCATCATTCCATTCATAGCCCAAGCCAAGACCTCTAGACAAGCCTAGACCATCCTAGCCAATACCTATGCCAAATCATCTCGTGGCCGCATCAAACAAGTGAAAAATCAATTCAAAAATACTATCAAAGGTTCCCTTACCATCACTGAATTTATGCAAACCATCAAAACCAGAGCAGATGATCTTGTTCTTCTTGGAGCCCCAATTGATGAAGAAGACATCACAGATAAAATTCTTGATGGACTCAGCGATGACTACAAAGAATTAGTCCGAGCTGTCCAAGCACGAGACAACTCTATTACCTTTGAAGAACTCCATGAAAAACTCCTAAACTTTGAAGCCTCTCTTCAATCAGTCATACCCGAGCAACATCAATTTCCAGCCATTGCCAATCCCACATACAAATCTAACAAAACTTGGCGCCCCTTCAGTCCTCAACACACTACCAACAACAACTGGCGTACCCCATGCCCTTCTGCCCATCGTCCACCTGCTGCTACCAATGCAGGTTCCCCCTCCCCACACGGACCTCGACCTCCTCCCAGACCATATCTTGGTCATTGTCAGATCTGCAGAATCCAAGGCCACACTGCCAAGAGGTGCCCTTCCTTTCGCCTAGTACCAGTCCAAACGTCTCTCACATCCAACACATCTCCAGCCAACTCTCCATGGCAACCACAAGCCCATCTTACCACCAATCCTTCCACCAATCCATCATGGCTTCTGGATAGTGGTGCATCTCACCATGTCACCTCTGACCTCAGTAACCTCTCGCTGGATACTCCTTACATAGGCAATGATGATATCATGATAGGAGATGGCACCAATCTTCCCATCACTCACACTGGTTCCACTTCTCTCCACACTCATAATACATTTACATTAGACAATGTTCTCTGTGTACCCTCTATGCAAAATAATCTAATTTCTGAGAGGACTCTAATTTCTATAGAACTCTAATTTCTATAGAGTTCTTACCAAATTCTTTTCTTGTGAAGGGACTTCGCACAGGGGCAACGTTGCTGAGAGGACACACTAAAAATGGTGTTTATGAGTGGCCAACATCCTCCCCATTGATTGCTTTTTCCACAATAAAGGCCACCTCCGTCGACTGGCATCACAGACTGGACACCCAGCTTTTCCAATTCTAAAACACATTGTTTCTAGCAATCATTTAGGATTATCTTCTTCATTGTCTTCTGATTTTTCTTGTAATGCTTGTCTCTGCAATAAAAGCCATAAATTGTCATTTTCCAACTCTTCCATTGTCTCTACTCAACCCCTTGAAATCATATTTTCAGATGTTTGGACCTCTCCAATTTTGTCAACCAATGGCTTCAAATACTATGTAATCTTCATTGATCATTTCACTAAGTACATCTGGTTTTATCCACTTAAACACAAATCTGAAATCAAGGAAGTATTTATCAGATTCAAAGCTATTACAGAAAATCACTTTCATTCATCCATTAAAACTCTATACTCAGACAATGGTGGTGAGTACATAGCCCTAGCTAATTACCTCTCCACATCTGGTATCTCACATCTAACCACTCCACCACATACACCTGAACACAATGGATACTCTGAAAGAAGGCATCTCCATATCGTTGAAACAGGCCTTGCTTTACTCTCCCATGCTTTCTTACCACTTACCTACTGGCCTTATGCCTTTGCCACATCCGTATATCTCATAAACCGAATGCCCACACCCACCTTAAATCTCATCTCCCCTTTCCAAAAAATATTTCAAACTACACCCAATTACTCCAAATTAAAAATCTTTGGCTGCTTATGCTATCCTTGGCTCAGGCCTTACACTCACACAAGCTAGAGTCACGGTCCAAGCCTTGTGTTTTTCTTGGCTACTCTCTCACACAAAGTGCCTACTACTGCCTAGATCCATCAAACTCAAAAATCTATATCTCTAGGCATGTCAAATTCGTTGAGACTCAATTTCCCTATGCCTCACTGTCTAGTAAGTCTCCCTGTCCACCATCCAGCCCCATTACCACCTGGATACCCCCACCTATTCGGGTTGTGTCACCCAATCCCCAGTCGCCACTCACACTGCCATATGAAGTTGTCATCTCTCAGCACCTCCCGTGTGAACCTTCAACATCATCTGGCATGCCTGTTCCAACCTCCAGCCCACCTCCAGATGCACAAACAGATGCCACCCACCTCCCATCTTCACCCTCTCCTACCCAATCCATAACCAACCCAACATCACCACAAACTGAACCAACAGAACCTGCTCCCATTCCCACTCACTCTATGACCACAAGAGCCAAGAACCAAATTCATAAGCCCATCAAGAAACTGAATCTTAACACCCAACATGCAAAGTCCAATGAAATTGAACCAACATCAGTGACTAAAGCACTCACTGATCCTCAATGGCGTCAGGCCATGTCTGCTGAGTGTGGTGCTTTAGTTCGAAATGGCACTTGGGACCTTGTACCACCTACTTCCAACCAAAATATAGTGGGATGTAAATGGATTTTTCGTATTCAACGTAACTCTGATGGCTCTATTGACAGGTTCAAGGCACGTTTGGTAGCAAAGGGCTTTCATCAATGCCCAGGAGTTGATTATCTAGACACTTTCAGTCTAGTTGTAAAGCCAACAACAGTGCGGGTTGTCCTTAGCTTTGCTGTCTCTCGGGGTTGGACATTACGGCAACTTGATGTCAATAATGCATTTCTTCAAGGACGCCTCTCCGAAACTGTTTTCATGCAACAACCACCTGGCTTTGTTGATCAAGATCATCCATCCTATGTCTGCAAACTTCGAAAGGCAATCTATGGTCTCAAACAAGCACTTCGGGCCTGGTATCATGAACTTCGCACTTTTCTTCTTCAGTCAGGATTCAAAAATTCTCATGCTGACACTTCTCTGTTTGTTTTCACTACTGCTGGTCATATTATTTACATTCTTGTATATGTGGATGATTTAATCATCTCTGGTGATAATACTCAGCTGGTTGATTCTTTTGTTAGTACCCTTGCTCATTGATTTTCAATCAAAGATCTCGTTCAGTTATCCTATTTCTTGGGTGTGGAAGTAGTACCAAATCAACATGGCATCTTGCTCTCTCAACGGAGATACATCTTGGATATATTGGCTCTAACTAAGATGACTGAAGCCAAACCTGTGCTCACTCCGATTCTGATGTTAAAGATGGGTACCCCTTTAAATGATCCCACAGAGTACCGAACCATTGTTGGCAGCCTCCAATATCTCCTGATTACAAGACCTGATCTTGCCTTTGCTGTAAACAAGCTCTCTCAGTATATGCACACACCAACAACTGACCACTAGACTTTTGTTAAATGTCTACTAAGGTATCTCTGTGGCACTGTCAATGAAGGCCTCCAAATATACCGTCAGTCACCATTGCAACTTCATGCCTTTTCAGATCATATTCATCGTGACCTCCCACTGCACTTACAAGCCTTCTCTGATGCAGACTGGGCAGGAGACAAGGATGATTTTTCTTCCACCAGTGTCTATGTCATCTACCTTGGTCTCAATCCTATCTCCTGGAGCTCTAAGAAACAGAAATCTGTTGCTAGATCATCCACTGAAGCTGAATACAGGTCGGTGGCTAACACAGCAGCAGAACTCAACTGGCTCTGTTATCTTCTTACTCATCTTGGCATCCAGCTTCCTTGCTGCCCAGTTATATACTGTGACAATGTTGGTGCAACTCAGCTCTGCTCCAATCCCGTGTTTTACTCGAGAATGAAACATGTTGCAATTGATTTTCACTTCATTCGGGATCAAGTCCAAACTGGTGTCCTTCGTGCTGCTCATGTGTCTTCAGCAGACCAACTTGCTGATGCACTCACCAAGCCTCTTCCACGTGCTCGTTTTCTTGATCTCAAGTCCAAGATTGGACTTCTCTCTCGAGCTCTGTCTTGAGGGGGCATATTAGAGGCTTATCATAATGTGTTGTAACAGCAAATGACCTGTTCAAATATCACAGCAAATGACCTGTTCAAATATCTGATCTTATTCAAACTTGTTATTCCTTAGTTTTAGGAATTAGTTTCCAGCTACCCTATATTGTAGGATCTCAACCAATGAGTTGCTAACTCATTTCTGTATTTAACTATTGTTAATGTTAATGGAAGACACACTTCTCAGCACTTCCTGATATGTAGGACAAGAGAAGATAAGAAGGTAAGTTTTTATCAAAACACACCAACAGTTCTAGAAGGAGAGAAGGGAGATCTTCGTGCAATAATGAAGCAGGAGAAGTTGCTGGCTGGTTATGCAACTGAACCTGCTGCGACTGATGTAGAAGGATCTGCTGCGACAGGTCTGGTGTGAGTGCGATAGGCTGGTCTGAGTAGCAATCTGCTGGTGCAAGGTGCAAGAGACTTGTCTGGTGAGATAGGTTGATGCCGTGGCTGGTGCGAGGTGTTGTGATTGTATGCCATGGTCTGCAATTGCTTGTAACTTTGGAAAAGAGTGATGCTAGAACTGCTGAAGTGCTGACAAGGGTGCAAGACTGATTTGTGAGATTGCTTGAACCGCCGACAAGGGAGAAGAAAGTGTTGTATGATGCTGTTTGTTGTGTGGTCTGAGAAGGGGCTGATCTTCTTTCTACTCATAGGTCCATGAAATCCCTAGGCTCTCATGAAGGATTTGATACTGCATTACTTTGGAAGGAGTGAATTCTCATTAACTTAAAAGAAGAAATACAAGCCTGATTATAAGTGTCTAATAACCAAAAAATTAGGAAACTACTAAACAACCAAACTCTAATAACCCAATACTAGGAAACTATTAAAATACTCATATTCAAAGATAAATCTACCTTTACTAATAAAATATAATTATAATACATCTCACACCCCCTTTCTCTTCTCCCTTCCCTCTCTTCTATTCATATTTTTGGGGCAAGGCAAGGCATGCCTCCCGACCTCGTTAGAATGTACATCTTTTCCCCTTTTCTTTTCTTTTTTTTAAAAAAAAAAAACCACTTTCAGTTCATTAAGATGGTCGTAACCCTGCTCATACGTCTTCTCTGTGTCTGTTTTCCCGTATTTATTACCTGTTTGTTTGTCGTGCTTTATTATTTGTACTGGTTGCAGTTGACATAATAAATACTTTCTTTTGTTACCAGTCTGCATCTTTTAAAATTTTCTTTCCTCCTTATTTATGACCTTACCCTTTGAGCTGATTCAACTCTAGGAGACAGACTGTTGGGCTTACGTTTACTTCTTTTGTAAGTAGAGATTCTGTGATCTCTTATGGTTGTCAAAATGGTAATTGAGTTCTTTGCAGCACAGGTACTGTTGATGCAATAATTAAGATGATCCGTTATGAAGGATTGTCCTGCTTTTACAAGGGGATGAGCACAAAGATCGTACAGAGTGTTTTTGCAGCCTCTGTACTTTTCATGGTTAAGGAGGAGATTGTCAAGGCATACATGCTGCTAGCAGATAAGAGCCAGAAAGTTCTATCGAATTTAGTGAAATGATTTCTTAACCTTTTACAAGGAATTAATGTTTCCTTGTGGTTTTCTTCTTAGTTCTTAATTTGTAGCTCAAAATATAATGATTGAGGAAATGGTAAAACCTTATTGTAAATATGTGATACTTAACCAATGGTATTACAGACCTGGGTGACCCACCTTCCGAGATTACATGTGGGACAAACTTAACTTTTTGACATTTGATCATTATAAGACATTGGAAATTACTTTCAACAATGTCACCTTGCAGATGTTCCAATTTGACAATAATTGAATGATCAGATTTTGAGTGCATGGTTTTCATAACTTTTTTTACTACTTCTGGGTCCCTTCTACAGCATCGGTCCTGATTATTTTCGGAGACTTGGTGGACCTTTTATGCTTGGATCTTTTCATTGCAATAGGTTTTCATTACTGCTCTTGCTTTTTTCAGGGTGTCACTTTAGCAAGAGAGAAAAATGACCAACATTTCATTGCCTGCATAATGTTTGGCAACAAGAAAAATAAAACATATAATTTTTTTTTTTTTGTATGTGATGAAAAATATAATTTATGCAATTATGTTTTCCTGTTGCCTGTCTGTGCTTTCTTTTATTTTTATTATTTAGCGACAATAGGTTTTCTCAAGTTGCATCATACTTTTTTACCTGCTTTTGTGTTTTTAGATTTATGACTTCCTTTGACCAATCCTCACAGTAGATTTGCATCAATGTTCTTTGGATTCTCTTGTTTTAAGTTTTAAGATGTTTGGTAGTTAGGAGAATAAGATTTATATCTATCAATAAGGGCAAGGCTCAAGTATATATTCAGAGATATTAAAGTGTGAAGTATGCGTATACTAGGCTGTATGCAATAAGAGTGATGCAAGGAAAAGATGACGAACAATAAGAGTGTCCTGAGAAGATGGTGATGATGAACAAAATGGCAATACCAGTACATGGTGTAATGTTCTAAATAGTGTCTACATTACCATTGTCTCCCTTAATAAAAAAAAAAAAAAACATTAGTATTTGTTGTTTCTCTCATTATTGGAATCAATGACACTTAGTTCTTGGTAACTTCTAAAGATTAAGAAAATAACCGCGAAATAGAAGTACAGAACACTTGAATGAGAATTATAAGATTCTTTTTAGGACCTGTGATTCAAATTGCTTGGTTAAGATGTTATAAGATTGTAAAGGGTGAGGTGTTTGCTAAAGTGTGAGCCACATGGAAGATTGTAGTTTTGATTTTCAAATGTTAGCATGGTGATTGTTTATGATTCTATCGAGGTGCTTTTACGGATGGCAGTCTCTCTTTATTTATTTTTATTTACCTATAAAATGAAATTTATTATTTTTCTACTCTGTATTTCTATTGCATTGAAATTTACAGGTTGAAGTGGTACTAAAGCAGAAGGTTTTTTCCCATGATATAAATAATGGAAATTAATGTGTGTGGGAGATTTATTCATGGGACTGAAACTACAAAAATACTATGATGACGGTTATTGGGAATTATAAAAGTTTAGGCCTCAAGATGGTAAAACTTGGAAACATAAACTAGGACGTATGGAAGTGTTGTTTATTACTGCTGGTGCAGGGGTAAGGGTGAAAATTGATACAGAGGAGTGAGGCATTCAAGTTAAAAGTCTTGAACAACCTCAAAAAGTGGAATGGGAAAGCGGAAACAGCATTATTTCAGTACTTTGAATTCAAGATGGATTCCTCATCATAATTTGAATTTGTAAAATCTGACTGAGATGGGGATATCTGGGAGCAATTATTTTCTTTTCCTTGTATGTCTGAAGAATGTGATGTGTTTGATGAACCAAGGAAACTCCACAACTGGGAGTACTTATGAAGTATGCATGTTTTGAGTAATCTCGGTTTGCTTTTGAGAACAAAACTTGGAGTCTAAAAAACGACAGTTGTTAAGCCATGGATTACGTGCAAAAGTTGACATGATCAAGCCCATATTGGAACATTTCACAAGCTACTTCAAATACCTTGGGGAGAGAATAAATCATCAAAAGTATTTTAAAGTATTCCCTTGTGAACAAATGGGACATTGGCTTTTCAGATTTCAGAAACTTACACTTAAATAGAGGTATGCATGGGTAGAGCTTGCTTTATTAAGTTTGTTCCTTTTATCATGTAGATTATTATTATTATTATTATTACTACTATTTTTATTTTATTTTTTTGCATATGGAGATAACATATGGCGATAAACCTTTTTTTTCATCATATGCACTGTTCAGTCATTGCCTTGGAGTAAACATGAGACATCATCCCTCCCTTAGTAGGAAGGATGTATTTCTCTAATCATGCTGAGGACTGGCTTTGGTGCCTTGTGGCAGTATTCACCCTCTTTCAATAATTCATGGTACATTGTGAATTTTGTTTCAAGCCATGAACATGTGGTTAAGGATCATCCTGCATCGTTTTTTACTTTTGTCTTCCTTTGACAGAGCATGTCGGCGCAGCTCCAAGAGTGGTATCTACACATAAAAGTCAAGAGTGTAAGTCCTTTTTCTTTAATTCTCTACACATAAAACAGTGAAAGGTAAGTGTATTAGTCTTTTTTTTATGTTTTATATATTGCTTGATACTCTATCACTGCTTACTTGCTTGTTGAACTGTCTAGGGGATGATGATCTTCATTAGCTTTGGATAAGCCTTTTTGGTGATTTTGGTTTCTTCTTGCTCTGCTCTCTTTCTCTGTATTTGCATTTTCAAACAATATATCTTGACTGTATGGCTCTACACTTGCATCACTCTGCTGAATAGAGGATAAGGACAGCCACCTATGTTTTGGGTTGTTGGTTTTCATGATATGAGCTGTGTCTATTGGGGTCCATTCTTTTGTTAATGAATTGGATTCAGGATCTTCAGAGGCATCTGATTGGTTCTCCTGTTTCAAAATTTGGGGAAAGGTTAAGATTTGTTGGGGCTGAGCCATGGTTGCCTCGTTTTCTCCTGATGGACATCTGTCTTGTCCTTTAGATATCAGTGCGCACTCTTTCAACTTCTTGGGCCTTGCATTCTTTGATGGAGGAGCTGATTTCTGATGTGTATTGCAGCGCACTACAGCTCCAGTGTTTGTACCGTAAATAGATTTAGGGAGAAATACTGATCTCTGTTGTTGTCTGGAATGACTACGATCTACGAGCTGGTCTTTAGTACTGGGGACTGTATCTTCTTGGATTATTTCCGAGTCAACTGGTTCTAGGCTCATATTCACAGTAACAGCACACCCAATGGCATTTTCCAAAGCCCTTGTTATGCTTTCTTCAGACATCTGGGCTGCCAGCTTGTCTTCCGATCTTTTAAATATCAAATGTACAATGGCATTGGCTGTTGGAAGGAACAATATATGGACAAAGAAAAAAAAAAAGAATAGCCTGAATAACTTTCTCAACAGCAATCAGGTCATGTTTTATGTGATGTTAGTATAGGAAAAAGTGCAGTACCACTAGATATAGTTAATGATGCGAGCTTCGCTTTGTGGCACAAGAATTCTTTCACATTTCTACTTTGTATCCTTTCCAACAAGTTCAGCCAAAGTTCTTCCATGTCACTCATGCATGCCAAGTTGGGCTCTCCGTCAATAGCTTTGCCTCTGCATCTTTTGGTTTTATTGATGCTTTTGATGATTGTGCTTGGGTCAGTTCTGTCCATAACTAGTTGCTCAGAAGTTTGGCTGATAGATTGATGATTTGTCCTGCTTCTTCTGTGGGATTGTTTACGCCATTGTATATCTACCGATTGTGCATTTAGCTTGTCACCTGCAAGTGCAAGTATAACTTGTATAAGAGTGCTGAGTTCAACCCAGTAATGGAAGTTCTTCTCCTAGCATGTTGAAATCAGACTCTACCTTGGGAGGTACCAGCGGATAATGTTATGTCTCTGGGCAAGATGATGCCTGTGGATATTCTATTGGAAGCATCTTCTGAAGTGATTTGTAAAAGAGCGGCATATATCCGTGTTGTTTGGTCAATTGTGGATTTGGGTTGCTTCTCTGTTTCAACTAGTATCTTGAAGGCATGGCACAATCTCTCTGATTGAAAATTTGCTGCAAAATTTGCCCAGAATTAGCAGGTCTGAAAATGTTACATATTTTATGAAGTGAAGTATCTTACTGAGTTTTGATCCACTTCTCAACAATTTCTTATCATTTGACGGCCCAGCTAACGACGATGAATCAGGAACAGCAGCGGTGGCGCCTGAAAGTATGTCTGTGATAAGAGATGCCAACTGGGATACAAGGGCTTGTGGTTCAACGCCTGTTGCTATTAGTTCTCTTGTATATCTAATGGTTTTCTGGGTGTCTCCTGAAATAGCTGTTGCGAGAAGGTCAATTAGCTTATCATGTGGAGCGAGACCAACCTGTGACCAGAAAAAAGAAAACAAGTTCATTAGTAGTCATCTTGAATACTTTGAAGCAAGACAGGTAATGTTACCTTCGCCTTGACCCAAAATAAACAAACAAAAAAGGAAAAAAAAAAAAAAAAAAAGATAAAGAAAGGACCACCCACAAGTTGTTGGACCATGGAACTAGTGATTCTTGGGCCCAGCAAGGCCAACTGATCCAATATGTTCTCGGCTTCTCTCAAGGATCCTTCTGCTTTTGCGATTATCAGTTTCAGTGCTTTTCTTTCAATCCTTATATCCTCCCGTGCGACAATTTTTGCCAGCTTTAGTGTGATATCTATGTCCTTTAGCTTTGGGAAGAAGAACTTCTGACATCTTGATGATATGGTTCTAGGCACCATGTTTGCATCTACGGTGATCAGGACAAATACCACAGTAAAACCACATCCCCCCTCTACTATCCCCAAAAGTTCATCCCATGCTTCTGCTGTGAGTGAGTGACATTCCTCAATGATTAAGACCTTGAAACCTGGAATTGCTTGTGTGAATGATGTGCTTTGCAGGAGTGTCCTAATCCTTTCAAAACCAGTGATTCTACTTCCAGAGCACAACTCCATGATATATAAGCTTCTGGAGCAGCCTCTGCAACTCCAACATGGTTTAATATGTGAAGTGGATTCACAATTTAAGGCCATGGCAAATATTCTAGCAGTAGATGTCTTCCCAGTGCCATTGGGGCCATGGAAAAGATAAAGATGTGCAACCTGCTCCTTCTCAACAGCATTAGAGATAGCCTTAATGATGATTTCATGGCCTGCGATGTCTTGGAAAAGCTTTGGTTGATACTTGTGATTGATGCTTGTGTTTGAGTGGCACTCATCTTTGCTGTGGCTCCTTCGGTCACTGTCATTTTGTTGGCTATTTTGTCCACTCAAATAAGCAGAATGAGAGCCAGAGTGGCAGATATTGTCTTGGCTCATGCGACCAATTTCTTCCATTGAATGCTCTTCACATGAGAACGTTTGGCCGTGTGAGTAACTGGCTTTTGATACTGTTTTCTGATTACTAAAATTGATGGACCTTCTGCCCATTAAAGTGAATACCTTTCTTCTTCGAATACCTATACGCATTCTTGACGAGTGCCAAGGAATGGTACAGCCATCCTGTTGGGACTTGAGGCTGGTCTTATCTTTTTTCCTTTTTTCTTGAATAGTTGAGGCCTTTTGGCTGGAAGATGGTGGAAGAAAAGATTCACACCCCTGCCCCAAAGATTGTTCTGTTGCCGCTGCGACTTGTGTGAATTCTGCAGATAAAGACAGGGAGGAACAACGGCGGAACTTGCCTCTAATTGAAGAATGATCTTGGGTAGCCATTAGGATGAGGTGAACAAATGATCCTTGGAAGGAGAGGGGGTATGAACAGCTTATAAGTGCATGAGCGATATGCACTTAATTAGGTTTGGCCAACTTATATGTGTATCAGCGGTACGCACTTTGAGGTGTTTGGCTGGTTATTGATGTGGCAGCCGGCCACCCGAGAAAGCAATTTTTATGTTTTGTTGATGAGAAAAGCCGGCTATCTTGCCAAGGCTTAGTCAGCCCATTTTATCTTTCAAATAAATTTAAGCTGTCGCTGTCAATTCCAAGTCGTCTATACATTGCTAAATCTCTAAAGAAACGTTGGGAAGTATACACTCCAGCAAATTGATTTTGAATGCCCAATAGCATGGAATCGGATTAGTTTCCAAGCTTGTTAAAAAACTCTTTGGGTCGCCTCAATGTCTACCGATGTTTGGGTTTCTGAATGTTACCTAACGTTACTGTCTTCTTATCACTGCACCAAGTCCACAATATTTTAAATTTTTTAATCATTGTCAATTGGCAACTCTTTGGGCGGTTAGTTCTTCAATATTCAGAACAAAGTGCGAGAAGCAACCAGGTCAGTGAACGAATCTCTCTCTTTCACTCATATTTGACACCCACATGGCCACATGGCATTGTTTGGCTACCTTTGAGAGTAGTTGAGGCCGACCCACTCCTAGTTTGGACCCTTTTGCTATGGAATCTACTGGGTGGGAGCCTGATCTTGTATCAATCAAAGGGAGAATGATAATCATAGATGTATGAGATGAACAATTAATGTGGAGGTCCAAAATCGTACTACAAATCATGATGTCGTATTTTTGTTTCACCAGTTTCCTCTCTCTCTCTCTCTCTCTCTCTCTCAATATAAAGAGTTCAACATTAACTGTGTCTAAGAAAATTTAGAATTTGTTTTTCCTGACAATGGAGGGGATTCGTTCCTTGACCAATCCTACTACTTATCCAATTCTATTCATGTGTTTCAATGCATTAACGTGGGGTGTCAAATTTGACACTAAGAGTTGGTCTTTGTCAAAATTTGACACCCCAAAGTGCGTTTCAAATGGCATTCCATTGAAACAAGTTATTTGGGTGCGACTGGTAAATTTTGGCAATATCAATTCATATAACTCTGCAATAAAATTTGTACTGCTTATATATAGGCTGGAGAAATTTTTAAAAACTCCAACCCATCTTTCAATTCAATACTATTACAATTAGGGGCTTAGCGCTTATATAGGCAGGAAAAAATTTAAAGAGTAGAGGAACATACAAGTAAATAATGGGGGGCAAATTTAAATTTTTAAAAATTTGCAGGATAAAATATTAAAAAAAAAAAAGTTCTATGAGCTACAACAACTCCTGAACTCCATGTCCCTTCGTCCTTGCTCACCACTCAGGCAGGGCTTAGAAATAAATTTTTTATGGTTAGACGTGACCCCAAAGATATGTAGTGTTCTATTGAAAACCATCTCCTGCCCCAAAATGTGCATAAGGATGAGTTTACGCTGAGCAAATGCAAGTAATTTTGTTTCCTATTTGAAATAAGCCGTTGATGGTTCAATCGCACTATATATATATATATATATATATATTGGGTAAAAGCAATGGATAGTTTTAGGTTGCATTTGCCGTAACTTCTTGAGAATGAAAGTCATTTTTGAAGTAGTGATTTTTTAATTTCTAAATAAGTCCCTTAGAAAAAAGGGTACTTTAGTTATAGGTACTTTTATATGTTTAGATCAATAGATTCAAGGGGAAAAAAAAAAAAAAAAAAAAAAAGAGCTAATCCGGTAGGTCCTCAAAAATTTATTAGACGTAAATGCCCTTTTATATGTTGGGGCAGAAATTCCTACGACATATGCTATCCCATTAAAATAGTAGCTAGTTTCCATAAATGTGGCAGCTCGAGCGGGACAAATCTCGGAAAAGTAGGAATCAAATTTATTTGATAATAAAAACAAAAAGGAAGCAGCCAACTAATTTCCCATTCGGTGATGGCGTGGCTTTGTTCATGGCGTCTACGGTTGCCGGAGGGTGTGTTCTCGTCACCGAAAGGTAGGTTCAGACGCCAAAGTTGTCGCAATTCACGCCGGCGTTTTGCATATACATTTGGGTCAATAAAGGTACCTTTCGTAAACCCATATACATATATACTCCGAGAAAGTCATATGTGAGGGTGTGTAGCAGATATGCCATAGTTATCAGACCCGGACCGGCCCGGCCGGTCTGACCGGTCCGGCTGGTCGGACCGGTGAACCGAACCCCTAACTGGTCTGGGTTAGTAAATGGACCAGAAATGCAATTGAACCGGTGTGAACCAGTTTGACCCGCTTGAACAGGTGTAAACCGACAGGTCGGACCGGTTGAATCGGTCATTTAATAATCCAAATTTTTTTTAAAGAAAGTTGCATTCCTTGAGGTTTGAACTCCCAACCTAGAGGATGGGAGCCTTTACGACTAGGCTATGCTTTATTTGTTGTCATTATAATGCAATATATAAAATAAAACCTTATTACATTCATATACTTGTAAAAATTTCAAATATATTTAAAATAATATATATTTTATAATTAAACGGTCCGACAGTTGACCCGGTGGTTGAACCAGCGACCCGACCACCCGGCCTCTTGTCCGGGTCGATGTCCGGTTCGGTTCTGATAACTATGAGATATGCATTTGGGTATTTATTGGTTTTCATGATTTTTGAGAGTTAATATAGTGTAAAAATTCAATCTTTTCAAGTTTTGGTTGATTATTTTTCTTGAAACCCATTTCTTGATTGTCATATATTTTTTACATTCAAAACAGAGTGCATACGTGAAAATGCATAAGTTTATGTTTAATCGGCATTTTGAAATATATTTGTGGGGTTTGGGTGTTAAAAATGTATAAGTTCATATTTAAATGTATAAGGTCATATATTTTCTGTTGGCCCAAAATATACTCTGGGGGGGGGGTTGAATAGAGTATAGGCAAATAAAAATGATTTAAAAATGGGATAGAGTATTTTTGAAATCTTAAAATTTAGACAACTAGAATGCAAGCTTGAACAATAAGTCAACAATACAAATAGCAAATAAATAACTCGAAATGAAAGAGATTGAGTTAGAAAGATTCAAACACTAGGATTTTAACGTGGTTCGATCTCCGTCTATGTCCACGCCTCAAGAAACTCCGTCTCAAGGATTAACTATCAAAACTCCTTCAAGGTGGAGAAACCTTTACAGTTGCCTTCTTTCAAAGGTGGAAGACACTCACCCACAACCTTCTTTAAAGGTAGAAGATTCTCACCCACAAGAATTTCTCAAAACCTTTAAGTCTCACAATAAATACAAATGAATATGAAGTATTACAATGAATGCTTCAACAAGCTGATTTGTAATAAATACAAGCACACTAATGACTTCTCAAATGCTCAATAAATATAGCCTAAAGAGTTTCACAAATAGAAGCTTGAATGAATGAATGAGTGGGAGTAAAAGCTTTCAATAAATGAGAGTAATATCGTAGGTAGTTCATAAATGAGAGTAAGAGCTCTATCTCTAATGAACTAGAGGCAAATCTCTAATGAACTAGAGGCAAAATGGCCGTTTGAAAACCCTAGAGTCTGATTGGAGAAGATGGGAGTGGTTAAGGCTCATTTATTGCTTGATTTGCTATAAAAGGGAAAGAGCCGTTTTGAAGTTGCAGAGACGTTAGTCGACTAGGACAAGGTGGTTAGTCGACTCGCAAGCTGATTTTCAAAAGATTTTGGCTTCCCGGGCTCGGTTAGTCGACTAGACACAAGGTGTTAGTCGACTAGCTAAGCTAAAAAGCTTTGAAACATTTTCTGGGTTTTTTTAGTCGACTAAGAACAAAAGGATTAGTCGACTAGCAACTTTAAAAACTCATTTAGAAAATTTTTCGGGGTTGATTAGTCGACCAAAAGAATGGTCTTAGTCGACTAGCAACTCTGTTTCTCAAACATGGCTTCTGACCTGCTCTTAGTCGATTGGTAAAAGGTTCTTAGTCAACTAAAGATCTATTAGTCGACTAGTCCAAGATGCTTAGTCGACTAACTTAAGATTTCTCAAAACATCGCTTCTGACCTTCACTTAGTCGATTAGGACTAATGTGTTAGTCGACTAGAGAAGTTGCAATGTCAATATTTCAAAATTCTTAAGTCCAAATCAACTTATAACACTTGAGCAAGTTAACTAAGCGATCCAAAACATTTTTGAGCAAGTTAACTAAGTGATCCAAAACATTTTTGAGCAAGTTTGAAAACATTTTCAAGTATGAATGCTAATGCAACATGAGTTAAAATGGTTTTCTTTTGAGCTATGCAATATTGAACATAAGAGAAACCTTACAATAAGTTCCTAATCACAAGGAGAGCAACTTGTTTTCAAAAGGTTTTCATAAGCTTGTCTTCAAGTTGATCTTCAAGGATTGAATTTCATGAGCTTGATTGAATAAGATGCGTATTGAATTGCTTGGGATATGTTGATGAGCTCCAACAAGATATATAACTTCAAATCTATGAAGACAACACTTAACCATTTGTTAGATAGAAAGTATGATTTAGTTATCATCAAAATTAGGTCAAAGACCTTAAGGCTAACATTTTCAATCCTTATTTATCTCAAATTCAAATTAGAATGTATATATTGCATCCAATGAGTATCCTCATACATATATTTTTGTATCAGAATCTAAATCTTTTACAAAAGGTCCTAAATATTAAATGAAATAAAATAATATAAGATATAAATAACGTCCTTCAAATCTTATCTTCCAAAAAAAAAAAATTCGAAAATTCGAAAATTCAAATTTGAGATAAATAAGGAATGAAAATAAACAAGTGGAATATTGAATAATCTAAGAATAAAAGATTCCAAAACCAAGTCGTATTATATGCTGAAATTAATTCAGGGGTATTTACGTCTTCCAAAATATAAAACTTGCTTATAATATATACGTTTGGGACCTAACGGGTTAGTGAATAAAATCTTGGATTTAATTGGTTACAACACTTATTTGAGGGCCTTATCACTAAAAACCCCTATAAAAAGGGGGGCAATTTGGCCATAAGTCCTAAATAAGAAATATTTCATGCAAAAATTTCTCTATGAATTTCTTTTTTACGAAAAGTCCTTTTGCCACTTTTAAAACAAAAATACCCTCACTTTTCACGCTCTCAAAGATATATACATCGTATGTATCGTTTGCATAGGAGAAGCAACATGGAGAGCAGCATCTCCACCAGAGAGAAAGAGATACAATTAAACAGAGAGAGAGAGAGAACTATAGATAGAGAAATAGAGAGAACTATAAAGGAGAGCTTCTTTTTTTTTTTTTCTTCTTCTTCTTCATGTTTATCGTCTTCGACGTCGAGCTCGGATGAGGGAGAGGAAAACCCTAGAGAGAGAACTACGGATAAAGAAAGAGAGAGAACTATAAAGGAGATCATCTTTTTCTTCTTATTCTTTTTCTTCTTCATCGTCATCGTCGTCGAGTTAGGATGAGGAAGAGGAAAACCCTAGATTAGAACTTAGTGAATCACAAAATCAAGTTTTAATAACTGTTGACGGAGATCAAGGCAAAGACACACAAGCGCTTGAGATTCTGAATGTCAATCAGACTCCAAACCAGACTCGTAAACCAAGATCAATGTGGATGACGAGTGATAGAATCATCAAGAAGTTTTCAAGATTGCACACTACGAGTCACTCACTCACTAGTTCAACGCGGAGAAAGGTTCGATAATTATATGCCTAAACTACCCGATGAGCTAAGGAAGGAGATTGTGATGACGATGCTATTAATTTCGCACAGTGTTTGTTGAGTCCATCCGATCGTGGTTGATTTGAAGATGAAATTTTAGTCATTTGGTTGATTGCATTTGACGTCGTTAATGGTAGTATTCCTTGACTTTCCGCGCATGAAACTATGGAGAGAGAGAGAGATGCAACACAACTGCATCATCTTCTTTTTTCTTTGAATTTACACAACTGTATCATCTTCTTCTTTCTTTGAATTGTAAGTTTTGGAATCTAGCTAGTTGGTTAATTGTTTGGATATTTGTAGTGGAAATGCTAATAATTAGGAAATGGAGTAAAAACATTCAGAAATGGAGTAAAAATACTGAGAGGAATGCATTAAAAACACTGAAACACAGTAAAAACAATTAGGAATGCAGTGAAAACACTCAAACATAGTGAAAACGCTAAAAAAATGCAGTGAAAATACTCAAAAACGCAATGAAAATACTCAAAAATGCAATGAAAAGTGCAGTGAAAATTCGCCAAAGTACAGTGGAAATACATCCAAGGGTAGATATGCATTTTTTAAAAGTTTGGGACTTTTTGCATTAGAGCATTTGTAATTAAGACTTTATGAAAGAAGAAATATTTGGGAAGACTTTTTGCATGAAATATTTTTTATTTGGGACTTAACGGCCAAATTTCCCAAAAAAAGGAGGGGAAAATTACCAAATGACCCCTATACTATCAGCGTTTTTCACATTACACCCCTGAACTATAAAAAATAACACATTGACCAACTGAACTTTCCATTTGTGTCGAATTGACCCATTTCGTCAAATAGTCATTTGATTTTGAAATGGAAATAAGAAAATTACATTTTCACCCTTTTTAATAAATTATACAAAAAATAATAAATTTAAATAAAGGAGAATAACCTATGGGTGACCCATGGTGGGGTCAACCCATTTTGAAAGCTAATTGCAAATTATACTTGTAGATGCTCTAACAATTTAGAATAAATTTTGCATAAAAAAAGTAACAAATCTAACACTAAGTCAAAGAATCAAATGCCTAAATGATATAAAATAAGAGTGTAATAAATCAAAATTATAGGAGACCAATGTGTTTGAATTAAAACTATAGGACTTCAAAGTGTAAATAAGTGAGAATTGAGAAAATCAAACTGTAATTTTTCCTAAAAAAAATAAAGAAAAATGATCAAAAGGACCCTGAAAACTGTTTTTATTATCACCAAATCCAAATCATAAGATGTTATGCCGATAGGCCCCTCTAAGTCAAATTTAAAGTCAACTAATAACATATATTGTCTAATATACGATTTCCTTAATATCAGCTAGATTTTAGTTTTTATAATATTATTTGATTGAATGTGATTTGTTTATGGAAGTTTTTTTATTTGAATAATATTCTTAACACTTGGATTATGGAAGGATTTTTTGAATTTGAAATAAAATAAACTATATTCTGGATTGAAAATTGAACGAGAATAATTTTAAAGTTTTTGTTCCGTTTTACAGAGATACATGTACATGATTCAACAAAAACCCAAAAAAATAAAACATTCTAAAATCTAAGCTCACATTTCAACCTAAAAAGGCCAAAGTACAAATACCATGTATACATAGCTTAACCAAATCCCAAAAAATAAAGAATTTCAAAGTTTTGGTTCCGTTTTAAGAGATACATGTACATGGTTCAACAAAAAAAAAAAAATCAAAAATCAAAAATCAAAACATTCCAAAATCTAAGTTCACATTTCAACCTAAAAAGACCAAAATACAAATACCATGTATACATAGCTCAACCAACCCCAAAAAATTAAAAAAAAAATTCAAAGTTTTGGTTTCGTTTCACAGAAATACATTTATACATGATTCAACAAAAACCTCAAAAATCAAAACATTCCAAAATCTAAGCTCACATTTCAACCTAGAAATGCCAAAATACAAATACCATGTATACATGGCTCAACCAAACCCCAAAAATAAAAAATTTCACCCACCCCACCTCACGTTTCAACCCAAATAAGCCAAAAGACAAAAATCTCAATGAGCCTCAACAAAATTCAAAAAACCCATGAATACAAGCCTCAAAAAAATGCAAAGACCTCAACATCCAAAAATTGCTAAAAAGTGACAGCGGTGAGCTTGCTGGCCGAGAAAGTGGTTGACGGCCTGAGTAGTGTATCACTGATGGGATGAAGCTTGTCGAAGTGCTTCGTGCGAGTCTATGCTGTGATTAGGGATGTCAATGGGATGGGTTAAAAAGTTAACCCGCCCTGCCCCGCCCCGCCCCTATTGGGAAGGGTTTGAGAAATAGATTTGAAAACCCTATAGGGTTTGAAAAAAAAAATTAAAAGTCCTATAGGGTTTGAAACGGGAACGGGATATGGCTTCTCTAACCCATCCCATCCCGCCTTAAATATCTATGTATATATAATTATACAAAAAAAATTTCCATTTATTTACAATATTTAGTGTTTTAAGATTTTTATCATTTCTATTTTTTTCTATTCTTTTCACCAAGTTAGTATGTATAAATATATATTTTTACTACAAATACTTATAATCTAAGATAGAAATCAAAATTTGTTGAGATTATGGTTAAGATTCATTCCAAAATAAAATAAAATTGAAATTTAAAAAATATTTTAATTATTTTCTCAAACCCGATGGGAAAATCCGCCCCACCCCGCATAATTGTCGTCCTGCCCCGTCTCATTTTAAGTTGGGATTGAGACGGATTTGGGAAATGATTTTTATTCACGGGACGGAATTGAGAAAGCAAAAACCCACCTCGCCGCACCGACATCCCTAGCTGTGATAAAGAGAGTGCGTTGCTTGGATTTGCCAACGAGCTAGGGGTTATGATTTCAGGTTATTAATGGCATGAGTTTAATTGATGGGTTTGCAAGGGACTGTGTCTAATAGCTATGGATGTAGTAGAAATGGGTTATTCGAGAATGGAGATACACATAAATCACGTAATTCTAGGCTTATTGAAAGCATCCTAATTTGGAAAGGACGGGCAAAAATGTCTTTTTATTCCATTTATGTCCTGGTTATGTATCATTGTAAACACTTTTTGATATTAGCATCTTACACCAGGAAAATATTGGGTAAACAACCCCAAAAATAAACCCAACACATTACCCTTTTTCTTTTCACATGGAAATTCTTCAGCAGTACGTCATACCAGTATTGTTATCCTTACTCATTTCGCATGAAAATTCTTCAACAGTACATACCAGTGCTGTTCGCTATACTATGCATCACTATCAGCCATGGAGTTACGAATGAGTTTTTGCCAGCTAAGAAATAACGATGAAATCAATTTAATTTTAAGATGATCGTCTTACCAACGCCTTCAACCGTTATTTTATGGATTAGGAAACACTCAAACGTACCACATTACTTGAACCATCAACTACTGAATTTGATGGAGGTAAAAACAAAAAAGAAAAAGAAATGAAGAAAAATAGTAGCATCAACAACAACATAGCAGGGCCTAGGGGTCTCCCCTCAGGGAAAGAGAGGTAGGGGGGGGGGGGGGGGTTGGGGATTGGTTTGGCTGGTTGGTTCCCTGTAACAAAACATGGTAAAACACATGAAACAACCTAAAAGAATACTTAATGATTAAATGAATAGTAAATGAAATATGCTTATCAACAATCCTTGAAACCAATAAACCCTGCCAACCCTCAGGATCGACTAGGTCTTGAATAGCATTCCCAAGAAAAAAAAAATAAAGGAAAAAAATGGATGCTTCGGTGAATATTACTCACTTGGAACATATATATGAAACAAAGGAGAAAATATAATTTGATTCATTTGATACACAATAAGATTACTTACGAGGCAGTGCCCTATATATGAAGGATGATGGGTACTCATACACCATCAGACATCAAATAACAAAAATTTGTATAAACCAACCAATCATTAAGCATCAGTACCAAAACTAATTCTTTCCATGTCCATCTCAATTTCTACAAGTACTCACAAGGTGCCATCATCAAGAAATATACGAGTTAGTAGTATGTGAGCATCATTAAACACCATTAAACACTAACATCAGCCCACTAGTTGACATGCCACACTGAGTACCTGTGTCTAACACTACTTTTGGAACACTTTCACAAGAATCCACCTTTATTAACTTCAAAAAAATCCAGAACAAATGCATTACATCTTTTTCAAATGCTTTCTTAAATGACACTATTAAATGAGTGTAGTTTAGGGTCTTCAAGCTCACATTTAAACGCTCTGGTCTCCAAAGCCATTTCAAAGATAATTGTATCCAAGTCATTTGTTTAAAAACTTAAAATGGCTATATTTTAAACAAGCATCCAGAAGGAACTCATTTAGATGGCATTGAGAACAAAGTGGACTCATTTCAAGTACTATGCGTAAAACAAAATGGAATGGTTCAATTACCATAGATGTCTACATGTGCCCCCCCCCCCCAACCCCCCAAAAAAAAAAAAAAGATTTATGAAGCAACACTTCCTCGTGTAATGATCATTGGCTGAAAAGGGCTTATGCACTTTGTTGCTCCAAAACATGGGTTTTCGAAAACTGAATTTTCCTGTTATTTTTTTATTCTTTCTTCCTTTTTGAATTGCAATTGGTAGTACAGAGAATGTGAAAAGGATTGCCAGAAGAATTTTTTCCAAGTTGAAACTTATTACACGTATTTGCTTACCCAAAGGTTGTTTACAGTGGCTATGAAGTTGAAGCAGGAACTGTTGTTGGAGCACGGAGAACTTGTTGTAGTAAGCGCGCTGCAAGACGTTGAGTGATCCCACCAATAACACGACCCCCAAGGCTGCGTGCCTCAGGTTCTTGAAGGACCTGCTCATGCATACTTCTTCAATTAGTTTGATTAATGAATAACAACCCCCTCAAAGAAAACCCCAAAAAAAAATGAAGGAAAGCTGCATCGACATATATTGGAGAAAAAAGAAGAGAAGAATTAAATATCTCAGCACAACAAGAAGAATTAACATCTGGCTTCCCATACAAAGTTAACCATATCATCTGTACGGAGGTAAACATTAGCTACACGGATGCTGACATCAGCAATTCCCGGGCTGTGATGGACAACTCTTTCAGAGATCAAATTCACCTTAATCAATTATTGTTCGGTATGCTTCTCGTTTTAAAGAAATCTAGAAGAATTGTTCGGGAGCATATTATTTGAAATGTTACAGACTTAGAATTTTCAAATAGTTAAACCTACCACTCTGCTGTGATTTCATATAGCTTAATTAAAAAGAACAGCACCTCACAGAAATTAAAATGAACCTGCTTTAGAAGATAATAATCCTACTTTAACAGAATAGTGATAAGATATATACTTTGAAAAAATTGCAACCTATTCTTTGCTCCAAGAATCATAGAGATAGTATGTATATTTTTCAGGATAGGTTGATGATGATAATGATAAACTCCAAAAGAATATGTCGTACGATTTCATATCCCTACACAGCTATGGAATCAGTACACAATTTTCCATCTAACAGATATTATGATTAACTCCAAAAGAATATGTTGCACAATTTCACATCCCTACAAAGCTATGGAATCAACACAACAATTTTCCATCAAACAGATACTATCCCCATCCAAAACATATAAGAATAAAGAAAAATGACAATGATAACTCAGAAATTGGTTCTCACTTGTAAAATGGGTTGCAAAAGGGCTGGATCAAAATTCTCTGAGGATCGTAGAAGGCCCCATATCCTAGACACTTGGTCTCGAAGCTCTAACATGCTTTCCCGTTCAGTATCACTCATCACAAGAGGTCCAGTTGCATTGCCATTAAAAATTAGACTCCTCATAGGAACTGGGATATACTTGTATGTATCAATTACTGTGCCCAGAATAAAAGCTTCAGTGACACGGATGGCCTCCTTAATAACTAGAGTCCTCAACACTTCACCATCTGGACCCAACAAAAGCTTCAAAACAGGTTGTAAAGCATCTTTTGCAGAAAAATCTCTATCTTTTCTTCCCTGAACAAGCAAGTTTTCAAGTCTATTCCACCTGTACGAAACCAAGGTCAAAAGCTGTCAACTGCTCCTGTTACACAAAACGGTACTACAGTGCTTAATTCAAAAGAAAGAATTATAAAATTAAGAGAGTAGCAAAACGCATGCCTAAATTTCCCATCCTTAAACAGCAACTCAATAAGGGCATCTCTGAGATACGGATTGGGATCTGTGAGAAGCCTTTTAGCAAAATATGGATATGAAGCAGCCAGCACCTTGAAATTAGGATCAGCATAGAGTGCTAACCCTTCCAGTACGGTAAGTGATCTCAATATCAATGCATAATAAGCTGGGACTGCAAGAAATTTGAACAGAAAAACCATCAGATGCCATAAGAACGTTATGTGGAAAACAATAGTTGTTTAGTTATTTGTATATTTGTACGACTATCTTGCTTTCAGGCTTAAAGAATCTAAGAGTTGATAAATTGCCCAAAGTCTTGATTTTATCTCACAACCAATGAAAGCAAGGCCTATTTGCTAAGTCTGCCTTTGCATTGTACAGACAAGTTCAAATTTACAGAACTGGGCTTGAAAGTTATAAACAAGGCAAGATAATAGCTTACCAGTAAATGGAAATTGATACAAAACAGCACCCAGACCATCTACTATTGTTTTAAAGTTTAGTTCGCTCACAGTTGAATTAAGTGCGTCATCAAAGAAGTTCCGAAGTGCTGGTACAATTGGAGAAACATCCACACCAGGAGACAAGAAATCTAGAGCATAGTAATCACGAGCCATAGCTTCATAATCCCGATTAACCATGTGAACAACGTGACCAATAATAGCAAACCTTGCTTCTTCTGGGGTCTCACTCATCATTCCAAAATCGAGAAAAGCAAGTTTTCCCTCAGGCGTTGCCAAGAGATTACCAGGGTGAGGATCTGCGTGAAAATATCCGTACTCAAGTAGCTGTCTTAGGCTGCACTGTATACCTGCGTTCACCAGATCCAGGACCTTTAATCCTTGTCTCTCAATGGCTTCTTGCTCATTTAATTTGACACCATCAACCCAGTCCATTGTCAAAACTTTTCCACTGGTGTAATCCCAGAAGATATCAGGGACAAGGACATCTTCCTTGTCAGCATACAACTTTTTAAACCTCCTTGCATTCTGGCCCTCCTGCATAGACCTGTCAAAATTAACATTCAAACCCAGAAGAACCATATGCAATTAACCAAAGCTGTAGCTTTTCTAATTTACACAGGTCAAAGAGGTATGCAACTCGAAAAAGTCAAACATTTGAAACAAAGAAGGCTACAGCACAGAGATTCTTTCTCATCTTAACAACAATCAGATTAGGACTGCATGCATGCATGCCTGAGATGATAGTAAAAAAATGCTGATTGGGAAACTAACCTGCACATAATTAAGCTCTTGATAAACTCTGCGTGCAAATTCATCAATAAGGGCAACAACATCACTGGTGATTATGTCAACATATTTATTTATGAGAAATCCTAGACCTCTTATCAGGTAGAAGTCAAGTCCTATAGCTTCTTCAATACCAGGGCGTTGCACCTTCACAGCAACAACCTGTCCAGAATACTTAAGTTGAGCTTTGTAAACTTGGCCTAAACTTGCTGCAGCAATTGGGGATGGTGATATGGATGAGTAGATGGAATCAAGTGGAAGTTCCAACTCTCTCTCAATACATGAAAATGCCTCTGCATCTGGAAATGTTGGCAAAGCATCCTGCTCAATCATAAAAATTATAGCGAAGGTTGTCTTAGCTTCCAACCTCTACTAATACAGCGATAGCAAAGAAACAATAACAAAGGCTGTTTCAACACAATACTATCTTCTTCTTTTTTTTTCTAAATTCATTTTAATGAATGTTCAACAAAAAAGAAAAATCATTTATGATTGTGGGAAGCAAAAGAACACAAAGCACACAAGTTTCAAGCCTTTACAAACACCAGGAGGCAAAAACATTTCCTCCTACACTGGGGCAGATAGAAGTATGGCAAGCCATCCCGGCCTGTGTGTTCCCTTGAGGGACTGCAACATCGGTTTAGTTGGTTCCCTCCGATTGGCTAGCTTAGTGAAGTCATGGTGAGTTGAACAACATGCCATGTATCTTCAAAATGCAGCACTTCATAAACAACAAACTGAATTATCTTTTAAGGCAATGGTTGTTAGGGATTTTCCCTAACCCAAGATCTATGAGACACAAAAATCAAAGCAGAATAAAAGATCAACACACACACGCACACGAACTCCAGATTCACGTGGTTCACCCAAAGTAGGGCTACGTCCACGAAGTTGCAGCGATTTCACTATTTTCAAAGAATAGTTCAGTAGGGCATTAAAAACATAACAAACCCTAATTATGATCGTCAATATATATATGTGTGTGTGCGCGCGCGCGCGCAAAATCGGGTTATAATCCAAAATAGGTAAAAAAAATTTCCAAAGGCGCAGCCCTCGGACCCTCGTAACTCCATTCCATGGACTAAGCCTCACAAAAAATTCCTACTTTCAATTGGAGCGCCTCTAAGTTGAAAAGGTCGAATCGGGTCACGGGTCGAACACAAAACCAGGCTCCACAAGCCTAACAATGGATCCCAATGGGAACGAGAGGTTGATTGAAATTTGTGCTGCGGGTGATTTGAAGTGTATTTTGGTGATGATCCACCTGTTCTTGTTGTAATGCCGACTTGATCAGGGACCATTGTCACACTCTGGTGCATTCTAGTGAGCCTCCATAACAAGAGACCCCAATCGATTGGATGGAGTGTCTAGCGTGTGTACATGCATATGCCTATGTAGAGTCATTTTCTTATGGAGACGTCCTCACATAGGCTTTTAGCCAAATGTAGAGTGGATATTTTGAAAAATCGGCCGTTCGATTGAATATTCTTCCTATGTATGACACATACTCTCATAATTTTTCACAATCTGTATTTTAGAAACCAATTGTCAGATCACTGTGATTTTTGGCACGCATCTCATACATAGGAAGAATATTCAATCCAAAAGGCCGGGTTTTCAAAATATTCACCCTACATCGCCTAAAAAGCCAAAGTCCTCACATAAGGAAGTCCTCATAAGAAAATTACTATGCATATGTATACTCATATTTGGCTCGTCTTATGGTTAAAAGACTTGAATTAAATGTACACAAATCCGAAAAGAAATAAAAATCGAATGATAAAAGGAACATAGTTAAGAACCTCTGCTGACATATCTGAATTAGCATCATAATCATATGCGGACATGTTGCGTGATTAAGCTTGTAGAGTGAGAGATATTTGAATGGAAGAAAATACCTGCAATTCAGAGAGCTCCTCCAGATACTCAGGCGGGCAGATGTCGGGTCTGGTGGACAAGCCCTGACCTATTTTAACAAAAGTAGGCCCCAATTTCGTAAAAATTTCCCTTAGCTCAGCCGCCCGCGCTCTTTTATTCCGATCAAGCTGGCCGTTCCTTTGGTCCAGCAACAGTTTGAAGCCAAATGAACCTAGGCCTATAAAGATTTCAAGAGTCCTCCGCAATACCTAATTAGGAGGAGGGAGAAAAATCAGATAAAGAGCGACGAGGAAAAACTAATTTTACTGTGTATGTTGAAGAACTCAAAAACCTTGATGGGGCGAGAGCCGTATTTGATGGCAAGAAGTTCGGGACTGTAGACGGAAGCATTGACGGCGCGGGCCAAGGCCCTTGCCTCGGCTTGCATATCGTTGGCTCGATCCCCTCCCATCCCTTGTAGGGCGTTATTGCCGCCCCCATCTCTAATTGCAGGCACGGATCGTGGTCTGGACTGCACAAGTGCTGCTCGCGGTGTTAACCTCAATTTCCGCTTACAACGATCTCTGGGTTTTGAATTTGCAACTGCCCCACCCAACCATGAAGAAAACGGATGACCAACGGCCGAAGGCGCTGCAAAAAGACTCATGGCTATGGTTTTTGAGTGACGATGCCAATTGGGCGAAACGACGAATGACGAACAGGGGCAGAGCTTTGGGAACAGGAAGCGATGGTCATCCGTTAGTGTACTTGATATTTTTCACTACATATTTATTCTATTTTTCTGGCTCACAACATATTCGGTTAGTGTCCTTTCATTACGAGTTCGCGTGCCGTGACAAACTTCACTGCGATATGGTGATGATTGCTTATATTTCCTTCTTTCTTTTTTTTTTTCTTTTGTTTTAGATGATACAAGTAACCGCGCACACGCGAGCAACTCGTTCGCGTGTGCAACGCGATGCATTATATCAGAAACTTATTAATTTTTTTAATAGGTTTGTATAGATCACACAAACATTCATTATGGAATTTATACAAATATGTGAAATAATGAATTAAATTACAATTAAAAATTTGTATCGTAATTAAACAGAAAATGAAATATAATTAAAAGAGGGAATTATATCCTTATGATTGTTATACACATTGACTTGTACTTTTGATCATTCTGTAACTCACGATGCCTATAAAAATGAAAATTTTAGTGTTAGTATTTAGATATGTAAGATCGATATATCTATATAATGGATGAAATTTAATGAAAATGTTACCTCATCGATGTAAGATCAGACAAAAGTTTATCTTCCTCAAATATATACCAAAGTTCTTGGTGCTTTAAATCTGTATATGTTCCTGAAAGAATTATAGGATTCGTTTGTTAAAAAATAAAAAAAGACATATTGATATAATAAATGATAACAATTATACAATCATTAACAGTGGTCTTACCTTATTTACTGTGGTATAATCAATCCGATGGCAGTAAAATATCCTTGTAAACTACATTTCTGGTGAACACT
The DNA here is from genome assembly GCA_017140935.1 of Hamamelis virginiana. NCBI lineage: Eukaryota > Viridiplantae > Streptophyta > Magnoliopsida > Saxifragales > Hamamelidaceae > Hamamelis > Hamamelis virginiana. The sequence continues at coordinate 2,213 of JAESVK010000138.1, read as the reverse complement.
CTATTCTCATTTTGTATTGCCTCCTTTTTAATCAAAATTTTTGTATTCATGAATGAAACTCCTCTTGATAATGCCACATACAGTTGCCCATGACTGAAAACGTGATCCGGTAAGTAGATACCAACATGTGGTATTGTTTGGCCCTGTGATTTATTTATTGTGAGTGCGAAACTCAATTTTATGGGAAATTGCTTTCTCGTCATTTCAAAAGGGAGTCGTATGTTCTCTGCTGTTTTTAGCGGGATCCTGGGAAGGAAAACTCTTGTTCCAGCAAATTGTCCAGATAAGATTTCAGCGTCGATAAGGTTATTGTAAGATCCACGACATACTAATCTTATTCCATTACACAGTCCAATTTTAGGGTCAATATTTCTAAGTAACATGATGGGAGCACCCTTTTTCAGAATCAATTTATGCGGTGGCAGATCTCCTGGTGAGATTGAGTTTAAGAACTCCTGCTGATACAAATTTGTTGGGTCATCATCCACTAAGTCAAATGAGTATAATATATATTCTTCATCGTGGAACAAACTGATTATATGTTCATTGAGCTTATCAACATCTTCATTACGCAGAGTTAGCAGTGCCCTCTCGACCATATATGTAGCATCATTCAGACGATTACATAAATCTGGAAAAATTAAATCTATTAACTGATTAATCGAATTCTCACCATCCCATGGAATTACCATAGATGATGGCAACTTTATCATATCATCTTCAACAGTAGGTTCGTCCCCATCACAAACACGAAGCAAGAACTCTGAGAAATGTCGATCACTAACGGTCCTCATATTCTGTTTAAGATGCAACACCTTTACTTGATCCCAAAAAGATGATTTGACTACACAGGCCTCCACCATTTCAGATCTCGTTCCATTTGGCACAACTGGAAGTACTTGTCGAAAATCACATCCGAATATCATGATCTTTCCTCCAAAAGGTAAATCATTAGTCATTATATCTTTAAAAGTTCGATCCACAGCTTCGAATGCATTTCGATTTGCCATTGGTGCTTCATCCCAGATAATAGCTGTGGCACGTTTTATCAGTTCTGCTAAATCAGATTGTACACTAATCGAGCATTTAGAAGATGAATCTGCATTTATAGGAATCTTGAATCTGGAATGAGCTGTTCTTCCACCGAGCATTAATGTTGCTGCTATTTCGGATGTTGCTGTTGATATTACAATGTGACCTTCTCTTCTTAAGCTTGCCATCAATGTACGATACAAATATGTTTTTCCAGTACCTCCCGGACCATCTACAAAGAAAAGTGCATTATCACGATATTCGATAGCTGTTATGACTGAGGTGAATGCAAAATTTTGATCTTCATTTAGATTATTTATCGCATCGATATCTTCATGAGGAATGATGATCGAGAGCTCATCTTGTATGATCTTTGGTAATTCGGAATTATTTTCAAAATCATCTGTCATTGGAGGAAGATCATAGTCTGAAATGTTTTTATGATGCTGGCGTAATAGATCATTCAAGTCTCGCAAAAGTTTATTTATTACAAAAAATCTTACATTAATTGTAGATGGGTAATCTTCAATCATGAATTGCCAAAATTCTTCCCACAACCTCCGTACACTGCTTGGTTCACAGTAAACCAAAATGGTAACAAATAATCTTCTCAAAGCAGATGGCATTCTAATAGTAGATGCTTCTTGTAAACATTGTCTAACACTCTCATCTTCTTCTAAAAAACCCCGCTTTTCTGCAGCTAATTTAAATGTTGGATACGGAATGCCATTTACAGTCAACAAATCTTCAAAGGATTTTGGTCCCCTGATGTGATTTAGCAGGATACGCAAAAAAAACCTGTCTCCCTCTGTGGGAGATGCGGTATATATCCTACCAATAACCTTAATATTATTTCTCCTTCGACTCCAATTCTTTTGCGCTGCAATCCATCTGTAATGTTCTGGAAATTCCCGGTATAAATATTGATTGGCTTCTGGATCACGGCAATTCATATCAAAAAATTCGGTGAGCATCGTCTTACTGTGTCTTCCATCTTGCAAAACATCATTGATTGTTTGGTGACTGTAAAATCGCACCTGCTGCTGATTAGGAAGATGAATTTGTAATCGTTCCACTGATGGGTATATACGATACATAGGAAACTTATATATTTTCCAAAGTGCCTCCGGTGCACAAACTCATCTTGCATCAACAAATTTTTGTATTTCATCATTAATCGT
>JAESVK010000137.1:4073546-4091494 GCA_017140935.1 Hamamelis virginiana | reverse complement strand
TATATATATATATATATATATATATATATATATATATATATGAATCCTTTATCATAAAGAGATGAATCCATACCTTTGAGATCTGTCTGGATTGATCTCAATAAATCTCGAACTGTAGAAATCTGCTCGAGCTTTTCAAGCCTTTTACCATATTCCTCCTATGCCAGAACGTGAAGAGAAAGTGGCTCTCTTTGTGCTCTACTTGCCGCCTCTAGGATTTAGAAATAATATTTCGTCTAAGCTAGAGGCTGCCCAACGTGGCATATATATAGGCTACAGCAGAGACCTAAAAGCAAATAAGTTTCAGGCTCCCAATATAAATATTAATTATAATTCAATCCACTAAAGAATTATAATTACACTCCCTCGCTTATTCGAAATTCTATTTTGAGCTCTTTGTTATTAAATACTTATTAATCTCTCCACGTTAAGATTACAGATACCCGTTGATTAAATTAAATTACTGACAATTTTATTTAATCAACATCTATCCACTTAACTTATTTTATATGTCGGATACAAAATCCACCTGCAGGGTTTGACATAATCAAAACTTATAAGCATCCTTGAGGGGGTATCATCAATCCATATTACAGGACGTGGATTCCGTTAATAATTAATATACATCATACGCTTAATGTCGTTACCCAACTCACCGAGTCTACTGACCCATAAAAGATCTCACTCTATATGAATCAAGATAACAAATACTAAGTGTATGTGCATATTAAATATTTCGGGATTAAGAGCATAAGTATTCATAATAATCATGAGGTATAAATTATTTAATATGTCAGTATAAAACAATTACCCCAAGACAGTCTCATTCAATGCACACAAGTGTACTAGTACAAGAAGTCGGAAATAAACTAATAGTTGTAGTTGGTGGGTGGATTAGTGGTGATGTTGGGTGGTGGGTGATGGTGGTTGTGGTAGTAATAGTTGTAAAAATGAATAGGATTTTTAGGCAAAAACTTAATTATTATTATACTGGTTTTTTTTTTTTTTTTTTAATTTGATTGTTTTATCTCAGGATAAAATAATGGAGAAAATATATTTTGCCCCCCTAAACTATCACTTTGTTACATATTGCTCCCTTATGGTTTCAAGTGTAACATATGGGCCCCTATACTTTCAATTTGCGACAAATAGCGCATTTATGATCATTAATTGTTGACTGTCCTAGCTTGGATGGTCATCAAATCCATTTACCTTTCATATCGTTTCTAATATTACAGGGCCAATGTGTTGCAATTGAAACTATAAGGGACAATATGTAACGAAGTGATAGTTCGGGGGGGGGGGGGAAATGTTTTTTCTCCTAAAATAATACCATCCTTCTTTGAGGTTATTACATCCTCCTTATGGAGGATATAATAATCCAACAGATAACTTATCTGGTTCTTAAATAATGGCACCAAATATGAGATAGGAACATAATTATCTAGACCTCATATCTCCCATACCAAATGTGTCTGAAAGTATTACAAACATAATCACAGCTTTTCCCTTTGCCACTTTCCTTTTCCTTTATTTCATTAACAGGATAGAATGTATACTGAGGCCATTTTTAGGGTGTAAACTAAGTAACATTTTTGTTATATGCTAAGACACCTTATTTGGAATACTAGAATCCAACAATGATCTCAAAATGATAAAAAAAATTACATAAATCATTGTGAAGGGTTATTAGTTTGAGCCTTTTTTAATAATTTATAATTGTATGAATTTCAAATGAACCAAAAATATATTTAAAGTAAATGAGTTTATAAATCTGTTGCTTTTGAATTTTTTTTAAATAACTATTAAGTGATTAATTAAGTTTCGAGGTCTTAGCTGAGAAAAGGGACCACTTTTGTTTTTCTTTTTTTTCTTAAACCTTTCTTTGAACCATGATATCTATCATCATTTAAGACATTTTCCTAATAATTTATATATATTAAATTGTATAAGCACGATCCTTTTTCTCAGTTGAAAGCCCCAAATAAATCTTGATGAATAGAAATAGGTAAGGAGAGAAAGGAATCCCAAAAGATAAAAGCAACATAATGAAGCATAGAATGAATCCCGATCTAAAAATGATAATATATTGATGGAAATATAAGTTTCAATCATAGTTGCTAATGTCTCTCCCTTTATGGGATGAGATTCGGGATTTTTGGATTTTTTTTTTCTTTTTTTTATATGGATGTGAATTAACCCATTTGTTACTATTTTCACCACTAATAATTTACAACTAGCTCTAGTGGTGCATATACTTTAGTTTTTTAAAAAAAAAAAAAATCACAGTTGACCACTAACATTGAGGTCGTCCGCAATAAATGATGATGGATTTTTTGGATTTCGTATGCAAAGGGATTTGAAGAATTTAAATTTTTTTGGGTCTATTCGAAAACTTTGAAAAGTAATTTCAATTAGGTTGAATTTCTTCTTAATTTTTGACATTTTTTACGAAGTTGAAAAGATTTTATAGAAAAATCTATAAATAGGGGACATATGGCCGAAGCAGCCTGTCCTTTTCACTTTTCAGAGGTCTACTCCGAAAGTATTGGCGAAAAAGGCGTGTGGTGGTCCCATGTAGAAAATGTTTTTGGCACCTGATGGATGACGCTATCATTCTTAATTTCTTTCACATCCTAGATCATAAATTAATGGGTATAGAAAATCCAAGGAGTGGATGGTTGCTATTAATTTGAATTTCAATGGAGAATATTATTTATAAGGAGCTACTAGAAAATCACAAGCCGAGTTTGGATTTAATCCCTCTAATTACTGTGGGTGGAATTTGAAATTGATCTGTGAAAGCTGCCAAGTATTGATGTAATTAACCAATAAATTATACTTAGAGAGCATCTTCAATGTAATGGCCATTTGAGGTACTATTGCTAAAATTTGGTATTGACATCCAGATAGATTGTTTAAATAGTTTGCCATTTGGGGAGCCAAATTTTGATATCTCAAATGGAAAATGCCATTTGTGTCGTGTCATATTTTTCCTTCAAAAAGTGAAAAATGTCAAGATATATCATTAAATGTATTGGAGTACGTCCATATGTGCTGAAATTTGACTTTGTGCTATTTGAGGTGTCAAATTTTAGTACCGATACATCAAATAACATGAATGCGTTGGAGATGCTCTTATGATTATCTTTTCTACGTTTTCATTCAAATCAAATGATCGAATAGCTTCACAAGACAACCATTCATGGACCATGCCTTACCAAGTAAACTTGTTGAAATCGAACTTGGGCACCTGAATATCTCATGGACATGAAATGCGGGTTATGCTCATTTTCATGGGCTAGTCTAGGCTTACATTTTCATGGGCTAAAATACTATAATTAATGAACCGCTAGATCTTTCGGACCCACTTTTATAAGATCCTTAAAATTTATTATGAGGAATAGAAACTACTTCCTAGGAAAGGAAATAAAAAGAAGGGAAACACGCGAGGAAGAATTCCATTGATTATCTAATTTTCAACAGAAGGGAGCACACGCCTCCACCTCCTACACAATTTTGGATTTTTGGATACAAATAAAAAGAAGAATAGAACAAAGAAAATAAAAAAATAAAAGCCAAGCCAACAAATTAAAATGCTGTTTTAGGTTGATTTGATGATCCGGGAGGGATCCCTTCTCAACCCTCATTTCTTGTTTGTAACCACCCAACAAATTAAACCACTTTTTACCTCCATCTCTTAGGTTGATAATCTGTGCATAAAATGAGTGTAATTTCTTCCAAGTAGTGAATTATTTCAGCCCTCTTTACTTTGCCAAGTTCCTTTTTTATGAATTCATAAATATATGAATGTAATATGGTTGAATCCGACCATTAATATATTTTAATCCCTTAAATGTTTAGGCCGATTTTGCTTGTGGCCGGTGTTTATCAAGGTGGATTTTTAGGGTATAAACTATTGATGTTCATGTGTGGATTATATTACATGGGAGGAAAAGGAATTGACTTAATACACAATGAATGAGACTCAACACTAATGGGCTTAGGCCTTTTAAGTGGGTACGGAAATGAGTTGATAAATCTATTGCTTGTGAATTTTTTTTTTTTTTTTAAATGCTATAAGTGACCAAGTTAGTTGTAAATTTTATTATATTTCGGGGAATTTGTCCGTAAGTCCCAAATTGAAATAAGAGGACTTTCATGCGAAAAGCCCTCCAAAAAATTATTTATTGCAAAAAGTTCTTTTATAAAATTAGGACAAAAATGCCCCTGCCTTACATTCTTCCTTTTTGCGATTATTCCCTTATTTATTTTCTTTTGTTTTAACTGCACGATTATTTCTTTATTTTATTTTATTTTTTTGAAATTGAGAAAGAGGAGAGAATTAGAGAAATAGAGAGAAGTAGAAAATGGGGGAGACGTAGAATACAGAATAGAGAGAAAGAGATGGAGTACTTGTGGGAACCATTTTTTGCACCCATGGCCTACCAAGGGTCTCATACAAAGAAAAGCCAAACAAGGCCTTGAGTGGGCCCTACAAGCACCTCACCTATTTAAAGGGCACACCTATATGAGATGGTATGCAATCCCTCCCAAAAAAAAAAAAACTCGGATTCTATTCATTCCATTATGGTGAGTACTAACTTTGGCAATCAGAGCATTCTCACGAAGGCTCCCAACCAGGGCACAGCTGTATTCTACAGCTCCGCAATTGGAATCCAGCTAGCTCAACTACAAGTCCAACCAGTTCAGCTACATAACTGAAGGAATAGAGAAAGGGAACACACCAAACACCATCTATAAGAATGGTACTAGCTGATCGAAAATCTAGAACACCACATCGGCGCCATCTGTGGGAAATGCTTACTGAAAACCATCTCATTCTTCTTTTACTCTTCCTTTTATACTCTTCAATGCCCGTACTGAGAACAACCTCCACTTTCGCATGGATCTCACGGACCTGAACAAAGGTTGGCAGGTCATTAATATTTTTTAAAACAAAACCCACTGTCCGATTATAACATCAGAACGGACTCATGTTAGAGGCTTGCAGGAGGAATCAGACATCAAACTTCATTCTTCATCCAGGTTTGCAAACACATTCAGCTAAGTTTGTAAATTCATTTCTGAAAAACTTATATGCAACACATTTGTATGTGATGCACTCTCAGAAAACTTGAGAGAGCAGCTAATCATGTAGATTCATCATATTGTTTATTAATAGCTCACATCTCTACTTCTGCCAATTGCGTGTGAAGCCACATTTAGATGCGATGAACAAAGCTATCTCAATTGAAAAGTGATTCTTTCACTCCCTTTTATATATATATATATATATATATATATATATATATATATATATATAGAGAGAGAGAGAGAGAGAGATAGTGATTCAATGTGGGAGGTACTGCCACCTATACACAAATCTCAGGAAAGTTTACTTGCATTAATGTTGCTCCATTTTCTATTGTTGGGCCCAAGAAACAGCTTTATGTCTCTCACTCTATTCATCAAGTCAGAATTCTATCACAAAAAGAGTTAAAAGGCATACATTTGTTGTCATCCTCGTGCGACCCACATTAGTGCATTACGCGTGAACAGTAGAGCATTTGGTCTTATTGGCAACCAATCTTTGCAATTTTCCATCCATACAGAGGATACAATTCGCAAGTGATATGTTCATCACTTCATAGCATATCCAGAGCACCTTTTATTTTTCTTTATAGGCGTGTGTGTTTACAATTAGAAGGAAAATTATAGTGAGGACTGCTTACTTGGTATTTTATGACTTTTTTGTGGATATAAATTTAATTTTATATCCTTTATGTGAAATTACTATTGATTCAGCTATTTGCTTATTTGTAAAAGTGATTCCACTTTCCCTACAGCGCAACCACACACATAGTTGCGTGTCATAGGCTTGACAATACAGTTGTCACCCATGTAGAATATAAACAGACTGTGTAACATAGGTCTTTAATAAAAATTAAAATAGGCCAAGAGACGGCATGCGATACTTGTTTCAATTTACATATATGACTATTTATATGAATAAAGAAGAGCAAAACAGGGGCATAAAGCAGACCCACATCAGCACCTTCTCTCTAAAAAGATAATGACACCATGTTCACAATGCATGGGGGCCGAATGATGGAATTTTTGGGCTTACGAGTTTGATCTTGCAACTATTTAAAAGGAGAACTAACTTTTATGCCATACATTTGTGAACGTAACGTGTATGATTAGTCGAGCCCAAGGACCACCAACTTCCATGCACATGGCGCAGTGACTCTTGGCCTAAACCTCAACTAATTCAGTTGCTCCACCGAGGCAGTGTGCCCATGGCTAGAAGACACTGCCACCTCAGACGCATTTGTTTTGCCTAACTGATTGAAACCTATAATGCTTATGTTGGCCCAAAATATACTCTAGAGGGGGGTGAATAGAGTATAGGCAAATAATAACTTTTTCAAAAATGGGAAACAAAGTTTTGAAATCAAGGAGCTAGAATAACAAGAATGCAATATTGAATAACAACTCAAAACAAAAATCAAATATAAAACTTGAAATAAAGAGATTGAGTTTGAGAAGCAAACATAATGATTTACGTGGTTCGGTCTCCGCCTACATCCACGTCTCAAGAACTCCGTCAAGAGGTTTAATCCACTACGCAACTCCTTCAAGGTGGAGAAACATTTACACTTGCCTTCTTTTAAGGTGGAAGACAACCCACCCACAAGAGTTTTCACAAAACCCTTACAACTCACAATACAAGAAGATTGAATATAGAGTATTATAATAATGCTTCAACAAGCTAATTTGTAATAAATACAAGAGTACAATAACTTCTCAAATGATCAAATAAATATAGCACAAGAGTTTTGTCAAAGAGAAGTAAGAGTTATGAATGCTTGAGAGTAATGAATATCAAGACAAAAGAATTTGAATCACTAAGTGAGCAATAAATGAGAGCCAACCCTCAATATATAAAGAACTAGGGCCAAAATGGCCGTTTGGGATCTTTGAAGTCGGATTGGAGAATATTAGGGTGGTTGGGGATCATTTAATGCTCGAATGACTAAAAAAAGAAAGAGCCGTTTGAAATTGCAGAACCAGTAGTCGACTAGGACAAGGTGATTAGTCGACTAACAAGACATTTTTCAAAAGGTTTTTTATTCCCGGGCTCAGTTAGTCGACTAACTAGGCACTAAAGGTTAATCGACTAGCTAAGCAAAATTCCTTTCGATCAAAATATAGGTTTGTTAGTCGACTAGGACCATGGGAGTTAGTCGACTACTAACTTAAAAACACTTTGAAAAATTTTCTCCTGTATCGATTAGTCGACTAGAAGAGAAGCATTAGTCGACTATAAATTTTGTAACTCAAACATGGCTTCTGGATCTGCCATTAGTCGATTGGCAAAGAAGGGTTAGTCGACTAAGAAACTATTAGTCGAATAGTCCAGGGTGATTAGTCGACTAACTTAGAATTTCTCAAACATTGCTTCTAGACTGCACTTAGTCGACTAGGACTAGTGGTGTTAGTCGACTAGGGAAGTTGCAATGTTAATATTTTGAAATTTCTAAGTCAAAATCAACATAAAACACTTGGACAAGTTAACTAAGTGTTTCAAAACATTTTTAGTCAATTTTGAAAATATTTTCAAGCATGAATGCTAATGCATAATGAGATGTAAAAAGTTTTCTCTTTGAACTATACAACATTGATCATGAGAGAAGTCTTATGAAGAGCTCCTAAACCACAAGGAGAGCAACTAGACTTCAAAAGGTTTTCATAAGCTTTGAGCAAGTCTTCAAGTTGATCTTTAAGGATTGAACTTCTTTGAAATTTCTTTATCTTTAAGCTTTGAATCCTCATGAGCTTTAAGCTTAAATGAATAATGAGCATATTGAATTGCTTGAAGAATATTGATGAGAGCTCCAATATGAATCTATGGAGACACAACACTCAACCACTTGTTAGAAGAAAGTTACGGTTTAGTTATCATCAAAATAAGGTCAAAGACCTTAGGGCTAACAGCCTAGATGAGGGCATCTATTTTGCCTAACTGTTGGCACCTATAATGCCTAGCTGGGAGCATCTGTTTCACATAACTGATTGGAACCTATAATACCTAGCTAAGGGCATATGTTTTGCCTAACTAATTGGCACTTATAATGTCTAGCTAAGGGCATCTTTTTTGCCTAACTATTGACACCTTAATATCTAGCTAAGGGCATCTGTTTCGCCTAACTGATTGGAACCTATAATGCCTAGTTGGGGGCATCTATTTTGCTTAATTGTTAGCAACTATAATGCTTAGTTGAGGGCATCTGTTTTGCCTAACTGGTTGGCAACTATAACGTCTAGCTGAGGGCATCTGTTTCGCCTAACTGATTGGCACCTACAATGCCTAGTTGAGGGCATCTGTTTCGCCTAACTGATTGGCATCTATAATGCCTAGCTGAGGGCATCTGTTTGGCCTAACTGTTGGCACCTATAATGCCTAACTAATGGCATCTGTTTCACCTAACTGATTGGCACCTATAATGCTTAGCTGAGGGTATCTGTTTCGCCTAACTGTTGGCACCTATAATGCCTAGGCGGGGGCATCTATTTTGTCTAATTGATGACAACTATAATGCCTAGTTGGCGGCTTCTGTTTTTCGGGCATACGTTTCCATCAACTGTGAACAATCCTAAACATTTATTTGGGGACTTGTTTTGCTTTTCACCGCACCATTTTGCCTTCCCTTCATGTTTGCTTCTTGAGTGACAAAACAGGGGGGCAAGAAAGGTTACAAAACAGTAACAATACAAAAAAATAGCATCCATGGGTGAACATAAGTTCAAAGCCAACCTGGCCCCTACCAAAGTACAGTACCAGCTGCCATCCGTTACACATCCTTTATTTGCAAAATGTGTGGAATAAGCTATCCAATCAGAATGCCAGAATTAGGTATCAAATGTTGATACAAAAAACCTGTCGTATTTTTTTCAGTAATTGGAAGCTGAGTTCCTCCATGCTTCAAAGAGAAAGCAACCACAACCCATGCAGATCATTAATTATGGCAAATAACATGTAGTGGCACTTAGGCAAGGCCGGCTCCACTTTCCTCCATCCATTACACCATCGTAAGCATGTTGAGAAAATGGTTAAGAAACGGCACAACTCAAAACATCTTTTCTAAAACTCAAAGCAAAGCTACAGACAAGCCTTAGTCCGTGGCACTTAATCCTCTCATTCGGAAAGTAGATGCACTGAAGCATAATGTAGTGAACATACATTCACATGTATCACAGAGGACAAACACACCCTGATCAACCAAACTGACGGGTTGTAAGCTGTACCAAACGGAGCTAAACATTTTCAAAACCCAGCTAGGGTCCGGGTCTTCAATTAGTTTTCACAGGTAAAGACCGACTTCCACTCGACTCATTCATATCTCACATAAAGTGAAATTCAAATTCTTATCTTTTCTAAAATTACAAGAAGAAGAGAAACTTAACAAGCTCGTAATTTGAGGGCATATCAAAAGACTTTCTATAATCAGACAGGATAGCATTCATACTTGGAAAAACTAGACATCCAAGAAAAATAAGCTTGGGAAACTAACTCCTCAAGAGCTCTCAAGATCCCCAACAGCTTGAGAGCTAGCTCTCTATCATTTAAATGCATCCTGTCAGCTTGGGAAATTGACTCTTCAAGGGCTTTCGAGATTCCAACAACTTGTGAGCTAGTCATTTATCATTTAAATTTAGCGGTTAAGTGTATTTTGTGAGCTTGGGAAACTGACTCACCAAGGGCTCTCGAGATTCCAACAACTTGTGAGCCAGTCATTTATTATTTCAATTTATCAGTTAAATATATTATATCCGCTTGGGGAACTGCCTCTCCAAGCGTTCCCAAGATTCCAATAGCTTGAGGCGTAGCTACATATTATCAGATTGTTTAGCTCAACCTTCTTTTGACAACCTACGGATTCCTTCCGCTTCTCCATCGACAAGAGAGTTATCGAGCCTAATTGGGGGCATCTACTTTATCTAACTAGGGGCACCTATCTAGTCTAACTGGGGGCAACTACCCCACCAAAACAACCATTTTGGCCCTCACCGGCTCTCACCTGTCGAGCGCCAAAATGGAGGGGCAAAGGGATAACCTAATCAGACCTCCTATAAATCAGTTAGTGAGGTAAAATCAGCTTGGATGAACTGACCATCCAAGGCCCTCTAAGACTACCAGCTTGGGGGCAAATAATCAGACCTCCTATAGATCAGTTAGTGAGGTAAATTCAGCTTGGATGAACTGAACATCCAAGGCCCTCCAAGACTACCGGCTTGGGGGAAAATAATCAGACCTTCTAAAAATTAGTTAGAATGGTAATTCCACTTGAATAAACTGACTCTCTAAAGCCTACCAAGATTCGCAACTTGGGGGCAAATATCAGGAACGAGTAATCCAACAAATACATATAGGAAAACATTTACACTTGAAAAATTTGAGCATCCAAGTAGTATGCAGGAACTCTAAAACTGGTAGTTTGGGGACATCATAAAGCCTAAAGGAAACTAAGAGGCCTCTAAACAAGGTGAACAGCTCGATCATACTTGAGAATAGCTTCATTATAGCTAAGAATAACTATATCACACCTAGGTTCAGCTCAGTAATATTCAAGATCTTTATCCTGCAAACAGCTCAGTCATACCTAAGATTAAGCTCTACGATAGGTAAGAACAACTCAGTCATACCTGAGAAACAGCTCCATCGCAGCAGAGACTAGCTCAGTCATATTTGAATAAAACAACTCAACCATAACTGAGAACAACTCAGTCATAACTAAGAACAGCTTCATCACAGCGGAGACTAGCTCAGTCATATTTGAATAAAACAACTCAGCCATAACTAAGAACAACCCAGCCATAACTAAGAACAGATTCATCTCAGCTGGGATCAGCTCAGTTATATCTGAATTCATCTTTGTCGCACCTGGCAGCAACTCCATTACTTCTAGGACCAGCTCAATCTTATCTAGATACTACTTTGACGCACTTGGAAACAACTCAAACATATCCGAAAATAGCTCAATTACTTTTAGTACGTAGCTAGTGGCTTCGTTGCACTGGGGATCAACTTCGTGCTATCTGAACACAGCTTTGCTGCACTTGATAGTAGCTTTGCTAAACAGATCGAAAAGTAGCTCGAGTAACTTGGTCAAATCTCAAGAATAATTGGGAAGTTGAATGGCCGCTCCAAAATTTGAAAAGTCTGCTTATTCAGCTTTTCTATGTATGACAGAATTCTCCACAGTTTTTTCCTTTCCAAACTAATAGTGCTTGGAAAGGTAAAAATGGGAGCAATTTGGAACCATTTTTTGCACCCACCAATGTCCCATGCAAAGAAAAACCAAACAATGCCTTGAGTGGGCCCTAGAAGCACCTCACATATTTAAAGGGCACACCTATATGGGATAACGTATGCAATCCCTCCCAAAAAACTCGGATTCTATTCATTCCATTAAGTTTAGTACTGACTTTGGCATTAGAGCATTCTTAGGAAGGCTCCAGACCGGGGCACATCTGCACTCTACAGCTCCACAGTTGGAATCCAGCTAGCTCAACTACAGGTCCAACCAATTCAGCTACGTAATTGAAGGAATAAAGGAAGGTAACACACCAAACACCATATATAAGAGTGGTACTAGTTGACTGAAAATCTAGAACACCACAGTACTCGCACCGTTTTAACTCTCCGAAAGTTAACTCATCGGAGACAGAGATCGGTACTGGTGTAGATCTCTCCTCCTCCTTCTCCTCCTTCTTCCAAACAAAGATTAGTGCTTGGTTTGGTGATCGTAATGCGCTTTAACGGACTGTACACAACGGAGATCTGATGGTTTCCAAACAGCGTAGACGTGCTTGAAAACGGAGAAGCGAGATCGATCTACTGGTGTAGTTCTCACTTCCAGTGGAGTTTTTCTTTCATCACAGTCGCAACTTGCCCCTTTCAGATGCCATCGATCTATAACTGCATATTCTTGGACATGGCAATGATGGTGCACGCTCAAGGCGTAACTTGATGAACATCAAGTTGATCCAATAGTTGCTTTGTTTGCAGGATCAACACTTCTCCGTTAGGCGATTAGATCACCGACCTCTCCATGCCAATTCTTGCATGAGACTTTTTAACTCTTACAAGCTGCTACCACTATTTTCCTTATCAACTGCTGCATGAGACTTTTTAACTCTCACAAGCTATGGCCACTGTTTTTCATGTCAATTGCCATCGATTAGATCACCAGCCTCTCCATGTTAGGAGCTCTGCCTTTGAGATTAGATCATTGACCTTGTATATGTATATTTTTAACTTTTATAAGCTACGACCACTATTTTTTCTTCCTTTGATTTGTCCATTTAAGCTTTTGATCCAGTGATTGCACAATTTGACATTTAAGGGGCAGCATGAGACTTTTTTTCTTTGGTTAAAACACACGAACTAGTTTACATCTTTTAATGCAAAAGCTTCTCTCATTTAATTAGGCTTCCACATGAATTCCATTTGGTGTTTAAGTTTGGGTTAAGTTGAAGAGCGTTTATGAATTCAGAGAGAGAGACTGTGAAAAAATGTAGTGAATTAAAAAAAAAAATAGAGATAGTGAAAATACTCAAAATGCAGAAAGAGAGATTGTAAAAAAAATGTAGTGAATTAAAAAAGTGAACATTAAAAATATCAAATAACGCAATTAAAACACAAAAAAGTACATAAGTTGAAGAGTGTTTTTGAATTTAGAGAGAGATTGTGAAAAAATGTGGTGAATTAAAAAACAAGGACAACGAAAATACTCAAAATGTAGAGAGAGATTGTTAAAAAATGCAGTGAATTAAAAAAATGGACAATAAAAATGCCAAATAACGCAGTTAAAACACAAAAAGTACAGTGAAGACCCTAAAAAATGCAGTGAAAACATAAAACACAAAAAAAAAATGCAGTGAAAACTTATATAAAAAAATGCAGTGAAAATACAAAAAAGCACAGTGAATCCAAAAAACCACAATGAAAACCCAAAAAACATTGTGAAAATACACCCAAACAGTGAAAATATACCCAAGGGTAGTTCCGCCATTTTGAAAAATATTTTTAAAATATTAGGACTTTTCACATGAAACAATTTTTAAATACGACCTTACGAAAGAAAGAAATATTTGAAGGATTTTCCGCATGAAACTTTTTTTATTTGGGACGTATGGCCAAATTTTCCTATTATTTTTATAATGATGATAGATATTATGTCAATATGCAAGAAAGGTTTAAGAAAAATAGTAATCTCTTTTCTCAATTATGGCCTTATAGTAATCCCTGAGCATAGATAGAGTTAAAAGAGAAATAGCAGTCCCAAAAAATAAAGTAAAAGAATGAAGTCGGGAATGAATCCTGATGTGAAAATGATTACTGATGGAAGAATTGGGTTCATCAGCACATATTATACTTGTTTATGAGAGGAGTATATTTGTCCTCGATTTTTTTTTTTTTTTTTTTTTTTTTGATAAATGGGTTTCCGGGGCCAGCTTGCTACCAGACTAAATCATGTACCCCGAACAAGGCTTTCGAAAACAAGTTTTGTGCCTAGCTTGCAGTCTGTGGCCCCGAACATTAGTAGCTAGTGGGAGTCGAATACGAGACCAAGGGACTTGGCACGCCCTTAGCCCTGCTTGTCCTCGAATTTTGTAAGGGAGCTAACAGATTAAAAGTATTTGCATCTATTTGGAAACTCTAAAAATGAAATCTATTATTGTTATTTACTTTAATACAAGTCGGTTTACAGTTAGTTAAAAGGAAATAAAAAACCTACGACTATATCTTTGTTTTTGTACAATGTTAAAAGCTAAGATGCATCAAGTGTCCTTTTGTAGAGCCATTTGCAGAGAAACTTTTGGAAAATTAACAGTTGGAATAGATACTCCTGTCATATATATCATGCCTGTCAAAAATCACAGTGATCCAATGGTTGGTTTTTGAAAAATGTAACTTTAAAAAACTGACTTTTTTGTTCTTTAAAATGTTCTCACTTTTTTCACATTCCAGTTTTTTCATAAATTAATCATTGGATCACTGTAATTTTTGGCAGGCATGACATGCATGATAGGATATCTAATCCAACGGTTAGGTTTCCAAAATTTTCACTGCAGGTGGCTCTACAAGAGGGCACCTGATGCATATGCATTTACATCAGGTGCACGTGCTATTAGCAGCTCTGATGTTAAAAGTTGTATAGAAAAATCCATAAAGAGGGATAATGTTGAAGCACAGGAATGCTAAGGTCAGGTGCATCTGATGTAAGTTGCATCAGGTGACCTCCTTTAGAGCTAGTTGCAGATCATTTTTTTATAAACTGACCGTTGGATTAGAAACTCATCTTATGTATGTCATGCCTGCCAAAAATCACAGTGATCCGACAGTCAGTTTTTGAAAAAACATACGGTGAAAAATGGTGATATTTTGAAGAACAAAAAAATTACAGTTTTTCATAGCGATATTTTTCAAAACCGACTGTCGGATTACTGTGATTTGTGGCAGGCATGGCATACATAATAGGTGTATCTAATCTAACGGTCAGTTTTTTCAAAATGAGATCCACAACTAGCTCTAAAGGAAGTCACCTGATGCAACTGGCCTTAACATTCCTGTGCCGAAGCAGCCTGTTCTTTTGGCTTATGGTGTGGAGGAGTGAGGTTAGGAGGTCTACTCTGAAACGAAACAATTACAACACAAAAGACGTGGTGGTCTCGTGCTGAAACTATATTTTATTTTGGCGCGTGATGGATGATTTCTAAATTAATGGCATTAATAAACCTCTCATGTGTGACGTGTGCATAGAGATGGCAATGGGGCGGGGCGGGGCGGATTTTCCACTCCCCCGTCCCCGTTCCCACTTATTAAATTACTCCTCATCCCCATCCCATACCCCGGAGAATATAATTTTATCCCTGCCCCGGTCCCCATAGGGGCGGAGAATCCACGTCCCCGTCCCGTTGTTTCAATAACAAATTTAAAATATAATGCACGAAATGTGCTTTCAAGAGGGTTTGAACCCATTACCTCTACTAAAAAAACTTGTATTTTAAGAGTCTAAACCACTAATTTGCATATTGATTATAATATATTTTTTAAATATATAATTTTTCAACGACTCTTGATTCTATTTTGTGTTTTCCCTATAGAATATAGACTATAGAGATCACCTTACACATAAAAAACATAGTTGTATAAAGTGCAACTTATAACAACACCGTTCCTGTCATTCTGAATAGAGATAGAACTTAAATAATTGAAAAGAAAGAGAGAATTGAATTAACCAACTTAACACAATAAGGGAGACTTAATTTTTTATATAGGAAATATATAAGAATGGTTAGAAAATGTTAGATTATTAGTGAGATCATTGAGATGGGAGAAAAATCGAGTAACCAATATTATTAAAAAATGGTTAAAAAAGTTAAAATTGATGGGAGGGACATAAAAGTTAAAATGTCATTAATAATTTAAATTCTATATTATATATAATAGAAATATATAAAATTTAATTTATGAATCATGTAAAATTATATATTTTAAATATAAAATTTATATAAGCGGGGATGGGGAATCCCCACGGGACAGATAAATAGCGGAGCGGGGCGGGACGGGGCATTGTAAACCCGTCCCCGCCCTGTATCCCAAAAAATTCAAAAATAACCCGCCCGTATACCGTGGGAATGGGGCAAATTGAGATCCCTATGTGTGCGTGTGCACACACCTCAAAACTTTATCTTTATGTTTATCAGTTTATATCGTGTGGAACTAAAAGCACAGGTTTAGTGTGGGGGAAAGAGAGTGTAAGGAGTGAATGGACTGTGAAACCTACTGGGCAACATGGATGGTTGCTATCAATTTGAATTTCAAGGGAGATTATTATTAAGGAGCTATTAGAAAATCACAAGTCAAGTTTTGGATAAATCCTGCATTTTGAAATTGAACTGAGAAGGTTGTCAAGTGATGTAAAAAGCGAACCTTGACATCGAATGGATATTCATTTTAAAAAACTAGTCTGAATCTAGACCTTGGCGGGAGCAGATCTAAGGATATATTATGTTTTAAAAAATAAAAATAAAAATAAAAATAAAAAGAAATAGGGTTTTTTCTTTTCTTATTCTTTTTCCTTTTCTTTGGGGAGGGGCTGGTTTGGTTTTGTTGGGAGATATTGAAAGGAACATTAACTACTTCATAGGAAAGGATGCATAAATTAACCACAAAGTGTGCACTACATCATGGTACAGCACCAACTCCTGTTCATCAAATCCTTGTAATCATCAATTGAAGCTTTGTATGGGTGATATCTGGAGTCATCATTAGTCAGTAAACTCAGCCAAATCAGATTCCATGATATTTTTACAGTAAGTTCCTCTCACAAGCTATAGCCAAACCTTCTCTGATTGCCAATATTTCAGCAGCTAGATTGGTAATATTACAGGAAAATCCCTCAATCCAAGTTGTTGCTTCATTTCTGAAAAGACCTGCTGCTCCTGCATGACCTGGATTCCCTTGGAACTTCCATAAGTAATAGGTTTGATCCAACCAAAAGGAGGGAAGGTTGGGCACAGACCTGATTGTTGGAAAGGCAATTTGGAGTTTTAGCCACTGCAGTTTCAACTCTTTGGATCACTACCATACTACTACTTTGCATAGTAGATGTGGTTTCCTTTTATCCAAAAAAAAAAAAAAAAAAAACCTCTTTTAAATGCCATTAATTCATTCTTTGGAAGGAATATCAAGGAATTATAGGAGAGACAAAAATACGAAGGCACAAAATGAAAATCTACCATCTGACAATTTGACTAAAAAACTGGTTACACTATGTTAACATTGAGATTTCAACAGAGAAAAAGGCTCCAAACCTAGGAACCGGAGACTTTAAACTGATTAAAAACATATAATATACTTATAAATCAACATCCTACAGATACATTTTCTATCCAAGATAAATATATACATATGCAGAGCTATGTACACACAGATGGAATATGAAACAGAGAAGAAAAATCCTAGATGGATCATGATAGGCAACTATTAGCTCCTACTCCAGGTTAGATTCTATTTGACTACAGCCAAAATTATTGGCAAATATAAGACTATTCAATAGTTGTGATCTGAAAATTCTGGCAATTTTAACGTCGTCTAGAGAGGAAGAACTCAAAATCAGGATGTTTGTTCACAGATGTCAGACTTCCCTTGCTAACTGCTGCTCTCGCCATAAGCGATGCTGTCTGCTCGAGTGTCCTCATCCGCTCTTTCAGAATTTCAGAAGGGTTTAAGCTCAGGTTTTCTGCCGTCTGGTTCAATGTGGTGTGCCTCGGCTGGAACCAACATTCACCCTGTTCGTGTGGCAAAGCATAATAAGCTTAACGTACTTTATATTTTGGGAAAGCCAATTGTAACTGGACTGGCATAAAACCTTTATTGATACTACACAATGTATAAATGGTCAGCATAACAAAATTTAACAGCTCCAAGAAAGACAAGAATAGTGACATTTAAGAACCGAAAGGTGCATTGGATGTAGGACTGTTACTTGACTCTTCAGGGAAATTTAATACCCAAGTGCAAATATTTCAGAAATACCCTTCTTAAAACATGTAAAGATACGAGGATTTTAACCTTTGCAGAATACGTTAGTATAATGTATGTGTCGAAAGGTAACTAAACAATGCAAATATGCAAAGGCATATCCAGATTTATAATACACATGCACGTTTATATACTAAAACTATTTTAAGTTAAACATACTGTATATTCTCTGCATTTCAAGTTTTCAACTGGTATGACTGCATTTCAACTGCTACACATGGTATTGTAATATAATTTAAAATGGCTGATGGCCAAAACCACTGTTGTACTAGTTGGAAATATATTCACATTTATTACTGAGGGAACAGAGCATAAACTTGAAGTCAAA
>JAESVK010000137.1:4038546-4066046 GCA_017140935.1 Hamamelis virginiana | reverse complement strand
TTAGATAGACTGCCTTTTTTCATTTAGTGTTTGGATGAATACTCTTTGTCCTGCACGCCACCTTGTGATTGTGTAATAACGCGAACCACCCTATACTATAGTGCACTTGGTGCAGACACAACAGTTGCTAGCCCACAACAATAGCACAATTGTTAAAAATACACCAATAAAGCTATGAATATATCAGAGAGCAGTCCAGGCCCTCTATGCAGAAGATACAGATTAGGATTTTCAGGACATCTAAATAACAACTTAAATAATCAGCATAATGGATTAAAATTTAGAAAACAATAACAGCTACAATAGTTATGACTACCTGAGCATTGTAACTTTGAAGACCCACAACTGGAGAAACTATACAAGAATCCACACTTGGGGAATCAAATGTGGCACTTCTACGAAGCAAATGGCCTAGTGAATGGTACGTCAAGAATGCTGCACGAAAGTTTCCCTCTGGAATCCGATAAATAGGATACCATGCCACTGAGTACCTGAATATCAATTGGTGTCAAATTTCTTTCTGAGAATTATGCTTCACGTCACTCAGTTATATATCATAACATATTCAGTGCAAGTGCACATAAACACCTTCAGAATTTCTTTTGTTTCATTAAGTGAAACATAGCAATTTATGTAAATGCTCTGGGGAATTTCAATTACAAACCAGGATCTAGGGTGAAGATCATGTAGATCCATGGAAGCTAAAGTGGTTGGATCCCCATATGCGTTGCACTGTGAAGGTCCACCTCTAACCAGCTCCTTTATCCTGAAATGAACAGAAAAAAACCAATCCAGAAATATTGGTCAAATAAGAGTAATTTCAATTAGCAAGCTCCTGTTCCTCCAAATTATCAAAAAGCCATGAAATACTAAAAAAACATATCAATTGGATTTCATGAATAAAGGCATAGTTCTAATACAACCATTCTCTTGCACAAACATGCCTTGATAAGGTAATCCAATGAAATATTTTGTAATAGAAAATTCAACTAAAGCCCGCCAACCAATATCTTTCCAAATTTGTGTTTGTGTTTGTGCACATGTCCCATGAGAAAACATTGTTGCCTTGAAAATATTTAGACTACAATGCAAACACTTAGCAATAAAGAGAGATGGAAGAAAAAATAAAAAAGCAAGACTAAGATTTCCTGTATATTGAAAGTGATTGTTTATACATATACTTCACCTTATTTTAGAGCAACAGTTGCAGACTAATGATTCGCTTTTCCAATATTTTAGCAGTCTGTGCAAACTTTGTGAAATTTGCCACATAACGATGAGTAAATGTGCTATAGAAGAACTTCAACTACTCTTTCCAAAAAAATTGGAATTTTATGATGTTAATTTCTAATTTTATATGTGTGATCATAAAGATATAACTCTTAGTGTGGCTACTTGATTTATTAGTGTCAAATAAGTGAAACAATAGAACCATTATCAGCTACCAAACAAGTGAAAATTGAAAAGCATCACTAAATATAAGAACAAAAACAATACTTACTTCTCAAATAATGGACGTCTTTGTTGAGGTTGTTCGTATTCAAAATATTCAAAAAGTAGCTCTAAATCATCGGACCCTGTTGCGTCAACTGATTGAACAGATATGACATCTTTTGCAGATACCGAAGATAGTTCTGAACTACAAACCTGACTCACAAGTGGCAGCAAGCTTGCGTTGCCAGAGCGAGGCTGAGGAACAAGTATTGAAAATATTGGAAGGCAACCAACATTAGAAGAATTTTTTGAAGTTTCACCTGTCTTAAATGCCTCTGAAACCTCAGGACTAGGAACCCTGGAACTATTATCCATACGACTACACTTACGGCTTCTGAATAACTGAACTGCTGACAAAAAAGGGACAAAATAGGCACGAAATGCAAAACGATCAACACTGATGCTCTTTGAATTTTCATAATCCTTTGCCCTTACTTCTAACCCATAGCTTCCATGTTTCTCATACCATTGCCACAGGCTTCCCAAGGAGATATTTGGCATCTCATGTCTGCACAGAGATGCACCAATAATCTTATCCCTTGAGCAAGTCTGACAGCTTATAACATTGTATGATTGACAAATAATTGGAGAAGCAGAATGAAGAAGTCCTTCAAACTCAGCAATTGGACTACCAGTGGCTACTTGAACAGCCTCGGACGCAAGTTGTACCCTACATGCATCATTCATTGCTTGCGATAACTTGTTTGAATCAGTTCCAAATGCAGAAATATTTTTGTCTTTCAATTCATGAGTTAAGCAGTTAGCTGTGGCATTTTTCTCTGTAAGTGTGCATGTGTTCTGATTCCTGAACTTCTGTATCTTGCTCTCATCTTTAGAAGAAGAACAACTTACATTTCCAGAACTCTGACCCACGCACGCCACTCCAACACTCGTTGAAGGAATAAGATTGTGAGAACTTGAAGCCAACTGTTCTTCGACCATTCTTTTCGAAATCCAATCTTGAGCAGGTTCATCTGACTGCGCCAATGAACTGCAGGATCTACGTGAGCTTGTCAACCCAGGATCTTTAATCCCAACAGGTATCCATTTCTGCAGAATTGATCCAGAACTGTGGTCATGCTTGCTGTGTTCTGCAACAGAAATTTCTTTCTCTACTTCAGCAACTTCCTTAACTGTGAGAGTTGATCCAGAACTGTGATCTTGCTCACTGTGTTCTGCAACAGAAATTTCTTTATCTGCTTCAGCAACTTCCTTACCTATGGGAGTAAGGTATACAGGAGGAGACTGTGGCTCAAGCAGATTAGATTGGTCCAATGAGTCACTTGGTTTTGAAAATGAGCTGTTTCGATTTTCTGTACTTTGATCATTCATGCTAGAAGCAGTATTACAGACACTTTCAATTGGCCCCAATTCATCTGCGCGAACTTGAGAGCCATGAACTGGTTCAGATGTAATGCATTCAACTCTGTTGGTACAGAATCCAACCCTTTGACAACCACTATGAGAATGAGATCTTGAAACACTGCCTAATCCTTTTTTATCATTTACCCGAGTTGAAATATCTAATCTTCCATTCTGTTGCATATTAATCTTTGTATATGCATTTGAGTGGGCCTTTATAGCATGAGATCCCTTCCTGGAATAACAGTTGTACTCCTGTTTTGATCCTGGACCAGTTTTCCTTTTCAACTTTCTAGAAACCTTAACTTTTAAATGATTTTTATCTTCAGCTTTTGATAATGTATCTGGTTCAACAACAATACAATTTCTTTTTAGTAAAAGAGCCTCTTTCAAAGTGGTATCAAACTGTGAGCGAACTGGATTTACTTTCTTCGACCCATAGCTGCAATTGTCAGCATCACTCCTCTGAACCTTCTGCCAGACAGAATGATTATTTTCTTTCCCTCCAAGCCTGAAGACATTTGAATTCCTGGGCAATGTTTTGACTTGCTTACCTCTCTTGCCTGATTCAACAAATTGCATGTCACTGCTGCTACAGCCTCGACTACCACACTTTGTTCCCTCAGCATCACTATACGAATCTACAGAACCATTCAGTGAACTTCGATGAGAAAAAAATCCCTTTCTGACATTGTTACCTGGTGTTTCTGTAAGTTCAATTCCATTACTTTCTTTCCTATAAGCACTAGTACTATCATTACTGTTCCAAGTAACAGAAGCTGAATTCAATACAAGAGAGTCGTGCATATTAGAGAAAGGTTTGGAAGACATATTATCAAAACAGCTGATCTGTTTACGATGTGCATCCTCTATTCCTCTATTAGAGATGGCAAATCCTGGGTCATTAGTTTGAAACCCATTTTCAGAATTAACTACAGGATGTTCACCAACAAACTTTTGATCTACAGAGGTTAGTACAGCTTCTGATACATCCACCTCATCAATGTAAGAGGTGCATACCTTCAGCATAGCAGAAGAGTTAACAGTGCCATTATTATGTCCTTCAAAATCATTTCTATTAATCCTACACCCTGGGAATGAAATAACTGGTGCAGTTGCATATGAAATTGGTCCATCCGCTTGATCCACATCAATGTTCGCGGCTTCAGAGGTTGAACTTCCATTGGCACCCTCCTCAGAGAAAACCTCCAGTTCAGTAGAGCCACTATAATATGAAAATTTCTTGTTTTGTTTCCCCTTCTTTCTTGCCTTCTTTCTTGAATTTCTCTTTACAGCTTTGACAACTTTGGATGATGTGTCAGTAAACATATCGGATGAACTAGTAGCATTGGAGCTGCTAGGGACCAAAACAGAAACATCAGTGCTGGTCAACAAAGTCTGACAAGAAGAATTGCTGGAAAACTCATTGAATTTAGTAGCTTTATTTGCCAATGCCTTGTTTTGAGAATGGAGTAGGACATTTGACCCATAACAGCTTCCAGCTGCAAACGGCTTGACAGAACAAGTATCATCAGGAATTCCTCTCTGCACCTTTTGTCGATCAACCTTGAATGAACTAATAGATGGCTGGGAAACCAGATGGAGACCATCCATTTTTACCTGAACTCTCGAACCCAAGTGGTTTGAGGGATTAGAACGGTGCAGCGGCAGTGCAACAATTCTCCAGTGTCCATCAGGTTCAAGGGTAAGAAATGTTAGAATAGCACACCTGATAAATGAGTTGAGAGAATAAGTTAGTCATTTCTTACCCACAGTTAACAAATATCCAAAACAAAAAATTGGAAGTCACACGTATGATCTTAGCAATGCATATTAGTAACTGAAATAAACCTAATTTAATACTTTTAGACATCCTCAGACTTTATTGGTTAAGAAGGCAGTGAGGACTTGCAATAGTTGTTTCAATGGCACTAAAAGAAATTTGGTCCCCAAATCTCCACTAAGTGAGAGGAAGCTGATACACTGGGCTACAAGGCCACTGCACTCGTTTTCTGAATTGTCACAGACCTACTTGAGGCAACTCATCTCATACAGCTGGATTCAAAACTACTGGCTTTTCATCCAAACTATATGCTTGGAGGGAAAGATGGGAGTTGTTGAATATTGAAGGACTCTCATTTGGAAAATCTGGAACCAAAAGCCGACTTTGCTATATGAGCATAAGTTTACGCACTGAAAACTGGCATTACTCTAATGACATGAAGCACTAACTATGAACTCCTTCCCCACCCCTCCCCAATGGGGGGAAAAAAAGCAGAATACATTTGATCAAATGATTTGAGTAATATTGGCTGATGTGGTCATAAATATCTCCTAAGAATGGATAACTCCATGGATAAGCTAGACAAAGGAACACCATCTTCCACAGATGGACAATATGGGATCATACTTGTACCGAAATCATGCATCCTATCCTAGTTCAAAACATGCACACCAATAAAACTATGGGCAAAATCTTAAGAGTAAAAAAAAAGAAAAAAGAAACAACACCTATCCTAGAATTTCTATTGCAGCAACATCTAACATGCAGTATCAACAGCAAGCATGAAAAAAATCTAATCAGGAATAAGTGAGATATATGTAGAATAAATACCAGGAGGAAAAAAATAAATAAATAAAAAGAAAAATGAGCTGCCATTAACAGCTCAACCACTGGCTCAAGCACACATAAAATAATTTCATTAAACCACTCCCAAATGTGCAACCATCAGATAAAAGCAAAACAAATCTAATAGCCAAAACCATTTTACCTATGATCAGTGTTCCTCCAAACAAGAGAAGAAACTTCATAGTCCTGAGGAAAAGGTTGGCATTAATTGAAAATAACTAAGAAAAAATTAGTCAAGAAAAAGTGGAACAAAATTAGTATGGGTCCAAATCAATCACTGTAAGAAAAATATAAGACCTCTAAAGATGCTCCCGTATTACTTTGTTCCAATGACTTCCTCGATAAGGAACCCATTCCTCCATTGGAGACTTTCTGAGTATTTCTATTGGTTCTTCGAAGGGCACAATGCATCTTTTGCTGTGCCTGTCCATGTCAATAGAACAAATATAAGAAATTCCAAAGAATATGAAAAAAACTACTGAAGAATTCTTAATCAAAGTTTGAACTTTTATGAATATTGACTGCATGAACCCTTCAAATGTTCAAGTTCCCTAAGAAAAGCTCCAAAACTATAATCAGGAACTAATAAGGACGCATCGTAACAGATATCAGACGCAAAATGTACAGTACTTGAGAAGGAAACATAAGGTCAGTGGATTAATGACTGCTAACTTTGTATAATGAACAAGAAAAGTTATGGACCTTATGGTGTATGTAAAATTTTTAAAAAGAATGACATACTCATTGAATATGTAAGCTCAGAATGCACATAGATGCAAGAAAGCGCAATAAAGGCTTCTTCATGGCAATGCCACATGATTCAAACTTAATTAAAGGAAGAAAACATTCAGTAGAACACAATAGAACAAAAATATAACTACAATGATAAAATAAGCTTGTAGGAGATGAGATGATGAGATGGGTATCATTGCAATAAGTGAGTTTTGATTATTTATGTCATGCCTACTGTCAGACATCAAGACGTTATTCAAAACCCTTCCGCACCCGGTTCCCCCAAAAAAGATAACCACAGATAGTGTAACTAGGTTGACCTGACTAGCATATCAAATTGGCACTGACAAATGGCTACACATTGAACCAAATAGCTAATAACAATGTACTGAAAGAAGAGAAAGTAATTTTTCCATTCTGTGACTTGTTGACCTGAAATCCACCACATTCTCAAATTTTCCTGCAGTATCTACCATCAAGTTATGCCACCTCTTTCTTGATAGTCTTATTTAAATCAATAAACAACCTAAAAGACCACATACAATATCACAAAAAGAATTGTACAAATGTATTTCGAGAAGGGGATATGAAGCATGTAACTTATAGTAGTGTGAAAACCCAAAAATGGTGGCTAACAATCATCGTAGGCTACAAACAGGCAGGAGGAGTTGAGACATGCAGAAGAGATAAAGCCAGATTGGGATGTAACAATCCCAACAGATTTTCTAAAATAAAACACGAAAAAGAGAGAAAATATAGAAAAAGAAAATGGCTGATTCTAGGAAGCCACGACTTTCTTAAATCCTAACTGGAGGCTCTCGATTGCTTTTTCCCTTTATTCATAGCATTACAGCATCTACAAATAAATAAGGCAGTGCCTGTCAGAGGTAACTCCCTTTTGTTAGTTGTTAGTGTCTTATCCTAATTCTATTAAAAATAATTCAGTTGATTACAAAAATTTAAGAAGTGAGATAAAAAGAGGGGTAGAAAACAGCAATTAAAGAGGCGAGACCGCGAGATTGCAAAATGGTTCAAGAGGGTTCACAAGAAAGAGAAAAAATAAATAAATAAATTTAACTAAAATTTGATATAATTACATATGGGGAAGAAGAAAAAAGGAGCTGTAAAAATAAAAACTAGAACCCTCACTACTTTTTGCACCCAAAGATGTAGAAGAATGAGCAAATCGATTATTAGTAGTAGCAGACCCACAGTGGGAATGATCAACTGACATTCCTCAGCTTGCATCCACAACTATTGTCTCATTCAAGGTAATCCTTTCTGTTGGATTTCTCACAAAGGGCTTCTTTTTATACTCTTCTTCCATCAGGTAAACAACTTGAACAGCATCAGTCATGGTGTAAAGTCAAATGGCAGGTAAACCTGAAGAAATGTGAGGATTCAATCCTTGGCGTTACATAAAGATCATAACATCTTCATTCCACGGAAATTCTGATCTTGTAGCCAAATTATAAAACTTACTAGTGTACTCTTCAACAAATAAACTTCCTTGCATCATTTGTATTAAGTGCAAGTAAGCTTGCTACTTGTAAAGTAACATCTCACAGGGATTTTCATATCATCCCAAGATTTAATGCTGCATTATGTGTTTGTCGGGTTTTTTTTTTCCCACCAAACTCTTGTTGCCCCTTTAATTTAGCCTCCGCAAAGAAAAGTTTCGCTCATCTATCAAACGATACCACTTGAAAAAACTCTCTAAGCTATGTAACCAATCAAGAAGTACTACTGGATTGCTTTCCCAAAAAAAATTCAGCAACTTCCAATTTAAGACCTATATCCAGATCAACTAATATAGGCTCTTATTGAATTGAACTTGTTCTTGTGGTGGCCAGACTTTTTCTAGAACTAGTTAATTACTCCGTATTAAGGATGAAGAAGATGAACCTATGTTTACACTCTTCCCAACTCCATTAACCTTCTTCCTTGGGATAACATCAACAATAGCATCTGTAGTGACCTGCAAGGGACACAATGCATCTACAATGATCTTTAGAGATACTTCAATTGAACTCACCCCATCATTCAACTTAATTAAACCTTCTTGGTAGAACCATATTCTTGAGACAAGGCCACAAATTTAAATGAAAGCTCGGCATTTGCAACCATGATTGTTAATTAATCTTAAAAAGTGAATTTACAAAAAAGTAAACTCTTGCTCTGATACTAAACTGATACAGGATAGCACTAGATTAATGTTGTGTGCAATTGTTATGATGGGCTGAGGATTGTGATTTTAGGGTTTGAACAGTAGAAAAAGGGTACTAGGCTTTGTAGATGAATTAAGGTTGGAATAAGTCAAGATTTAAAGGTAATAAGGCTGGAATTTTAGAAAATATGCTGCTGAAATTTCTGCAGAGAAACTATTTTAGGGTTTAGAATGTGAGGGTAAAGTCTTAAAAGGTAGTAATAGGATCCAGATTATGCAAGTAGGGTTTTAGGTTTAGAAAATAGAGAAAAGTAGGATTTGGTTGTGAGTTAATCTGAAAATAAAGCAATAAAATGAATTAAAGGAAAAAAAAAAGAAGAAGAAGAAGAAGAGAGATCATAAGCAAACATGCCCTTAATAATTAAACCAAACCACTAAATATTTCAGTAAGGCTCATTAACATACTCTAGAAAACTTACTAGGCAAGCAAAAACTTTCTTGCAACAAGACTACCCAATATGGAAGCCAACTAGGACTAAAATTGATAGGCAAGTGAGATATTGTTCTCTCACTTGTGCATTAGTATTTATAATAGTATTAATAAAATGATATAACTACCCTTTAGCTTAAATAGAAAATAAAAAAAGAAATAAATAATTTCCGACACTACTGCTCAAGTCGGTGCCAAGATATCAGTATATCACACAAGTCAAGCCTGCTTAGTGAAGTATGGAAAACTCTACTCGCTACTCCTTCAGTCAATATATTAGCTAACTACTCTCTTGTTTGAACATAAGGAGTGCTTAACTTTTCCTTGATAAAGTATCTGTCAACTTCAATGTGCTTGGTCCTTTCATGTTGCACTAAATTGAGCAATATTAATTACAGCTTTATTGTCACAATACAGTCTCATAGGGTCATTAGAACTAAATCCAAGCTCTTTCAATAAGGTCTTTAGCAAAAGTAGTTCCCAAAATCCATGAGCCATGACTTTGAACTCAGCCTCAGCACTCAATCTAGCCATAACTGTTTGTTTCTTATCATGCCATGTCACAAGGTTTTCTCCCATAAAGGTGCAATAGCCAGAACTACACCTATGATCTGTAATTGAGCCAGCCCAATCAACTTCAGTATATGATTCAACCCTCAAGTAATCATGCTTAGAAAACAACAATCCCTTTATAAGGGTAGATTTTAAATACCGAAAATATTTGATAAATAGCCTATATATTGGATTCTCGAGGTGAATGCAAAAACTTATTTACTAAACTTACTGTATATGCAATATCTGGACGAGTGTGTGACAAGTAAATCAATTTACAATCAATCGTTGATATTTGCCTCTATCAACTAAGGTTCCCTCAATATCTTCTCCTAGCTTGCTGTTGTGCTCTACTGGAGTATCAATGGACTAGCAACCTAGCAATCCTGTTTCCTTCAGGAAATCTAAGACATACTTTCTTTGGGAGACAAAGATACATTTCCAGGATTTTACAATCTCAATACCAAGAAAGTATTTCAGGCTTCCCACGTCCTTTATCTCAAACCCTCAAGCTAGATAAGCCAACCTTCAATTTCTCTATCTTCTCATGATCATCACCAATTAGAACAATATCATCAACGTATACAATTAGAGCAGATAGCTTCCCTTGAGGTGAGTGCCTGATGAACAAGGCATGATGTCTATGGCTTTGTTTAAAGTTATATTTCAACATAGTTTGGGTGAATCTCTCAAACCATGCCCGAGGAGATTGTTTTAACCCATGTAAGGACTTCCTGAGCTTACCCACCTTTCCACTAGTTGTGGAACACTCAAATCAAAGCGAAATATTCATGTGCATTTCCTCTTCTATATCTCCATGGAGAAAGGCATTTTTAACATCAAACTAATGAATGGGCCATTCAAAATTAGCAACCAAGGAAAGTACTATCCTAATTGAGTTTATCTTTACAACTGGGGCAAAGATTTCCAGATAGTCAATGCCATAGGTTTGTTTGAAACCTTTTACTACCAAACTCGCCTTATACCACTCTACAGACCCATCAGCCTATGTTTTACAGAACACCCATTTGTATCCAACCGTCTTCTTTACCCTAAAAAACTCAACTAAATCCCAAGTATTATTCTTTCGAAGGGCTTTCATCTCTTTACAAATAGTTGTCTTCCATTTGGGATCACCAAGTGCATCCTTTAAATTGTTATGAGTGGACATAGAAGATAACTGGGAGACAAAGGTATGGCAAGAAGGGGAAAGACCATGATAAGAGACAAAGTTGGAATGGAGTGTTGAGTACAAGATTTAACTCCTTTACAAAGAGCAACAATACTATTAGAGTCATCAATGGGAACTAGAGTAGACATTGGATTACCTGAATCTAAGGATGATGGTTGGTAATCGGTAGGAGAAATAGTTTTGTCCTTATGTTTTCTTAAGTAGACTTTCATCTCTTTATGATGACTTTCCTTTGTATGTCGTTGCATTTGAGACATTGAGGAAAGATAAGAGCTGGCAGCATTGGAGACTTCTCTTCACTATTGCTCTCCCCCTGAAGAGAAGTCGGGGAAGAAATATATGACATGGATTCAAAGAATGTAACATCTATAAACATAAATCTCTTCCAAGAGGGAGGATGATAACACTTGTACCCCTTTTGAGGCGGGGAATAACCGAAGAAAATGTAATTAAGAGCTCTAGGGTCCAACTTACTCTGAGCTTGGCTAGGAACATGAACAAAACAGATACATCAAAAGAACCAGGGGGGGCAACAAAAAGGTAAGGGATCAAGGACAAAAGATCAACTGGAGCCTTGTAATTAAGAACTCTAGAAGGTATCCATTTAATCAAATATGCTGCAGTGCGAACAACATCACCCCGACAGGATTTATGAACATGCATATAAAACAACGAGGCCCTAGCCACCTCAAGGTGTTAGCGGTTTTTCACTCAGCAATCCCATTTTGCTGAGATGTATCCATACAAGAAGTTTGATGAACTATCCTATTATTATGAAAATAGGACCCAAGACCCCATAAATATACCCACCCCAATTATCAGACCAAACAAATTTAAATGAGTATTAAATTGGGTTGGCAGCACTTTATGGAAAGTTTGAAAACAAGTGAAGACATCACTCCTCTTTTAATAAATACACCCAAGTAGTACCAGAGAAACATCAATAAAAGTAACAAAACATAAAAAAGTCAGATAAAGTAGAAACCCGAGACAGATCCCATAATCTATATGCACAATAGAAAAAGGCAAATTACTTTAATTAAAACTGGATGGAAAGAAAGTACAATGTTCATACATTTCACAATGAAACTGAGAAACATTTATTCTAGAAAACAAAAAAAAAAAAAGTAAAAATCCAACATAATAGGCTCAATATCAATGTCATCAAACCCAGAGCGGACCGGCAGGTTCAACCAGTTGAACCAAGAACTGGTCCCCTCTCCACGGTTGGTTTAACCCACAAAAACCCATTTTATTTAAAAACCGGTCAACCCCGGTTTTTTTTTTTTTTTTTTTTTTTTTTTTTTTAAGGTACTAAAATGACTAAAATACCCCCAATTTTTTTAAAATCTCTTAAAAAAAAAAAGAAGGCTAAGAAGGCAAATTAGTCTAAAAAAATCCCAAATAGCAAAAAAATAAATCCAAGCACCTAATTTAATAATACAATATTCTTATCTTTCATTTTAAAAAATATATATAATAAAGATTGACCAATAGTAATTATCAATTTTCAATTTTGATGACTGCACATAAATTCAAATATATGAATTGATTGTACAAACATTTAAAAAAAATTATATTTTGAATCATTCACAGCTTTTATTCTAATAAATAAATAATATATTTATGACATCACGGTTAAACCCGGTTGACCCGACGGTTAAACCGGTTGACCCTTAACCCGGTAACTTTTCTGGTTCAATGAACGGTCCGGGTTTTAAAACAATGCTCAATATACAAATTTGGAACTCATACCAACTCAAAAGGCTTAAGGCCTTTAGTGGTGAGCCCCATTCATTGTTTATTAAGCCAATTCTTTTTTCTTCTTCTTCCAACGTGGGATAATCCACACATGAACATCAACAAATCTCCCCCTTTCATGTGTAATCCACATCAAGTTCAACTCCCCCTCAAGTTTGATCCACTACTCTCCACAAGCATTGGCTTGTACTCTTTCGAGTGCACCACCTGCTTGAACCCCATGATTCACCACATTCTGACAAAAGTCCCGGCTCTCCATGAGTCACCACATTTCCTTACATCATGAGCCTACACCAAGTTGCCCATGTCTTACATGCTCCCTTGAGGGTCCAATGATGAAGTACTTCACCATGAAAGGACCAGCCCAATAGTAGCTTACAGACCACCACAATACTGTGACTCCAACCAACTAGGATTTGTCAGGCATCGACTTTAATACCAAGTTGGTTGGTATTAAAGATTAGACTAAGAATAAGAAAGAATGAAATAGGAGAAACAAAGAAAAAGAGTGAGAGATGGCTCAAAAATAATATGAGAGAGATATAGGGTTCTCTCCCTTGTGCATTAGTATTTATAATAACATTAGTATAATGACATAACTTCCCTTCAGCTTAAAATAGAAAATAAAAGAAAAAATGAATAATTTCCAACAATAAGCCCATGACCATGTGTAAAATTTGAAATGGGAAAAAAAAGAAAAAGAAGAAAAACAATAGCATTCCTATAACAAGCCTATAGCTCATATATATAATCAAATTAGTGGATTCCGGCCAAGTTAAACATAACCCCAAAGATAGGCTTCTCCGGTAATCATTGAGCCAATCTCGCAACTCCCAACTTAGTCAAGCAATGTCACATAAGCTCCACCCCAACAAAATATGAGGGATCTAGTTTTGCATACGAAGCAGGAACACATATTTGAGTTTTGTCCACCTCTTTTCATCAAGTTACCTCCACAGCCAGCTCCACTAGATAGAAGGTACGGACCAAGATTAACCAACCTCAAGTAGTTGGGA
The DNA here is from genome assembly GCA_017140935.1 of Hamamelis virginiana. Classification (NCBI taxonomy): domain Eukaryota; kingdom Viridiplantae; phylum Streptophyta; class Magnoliopsida; order Saxifragales; family Hamamelidaceae; genus Hamamelis; species Hamamelis virginiana. The sequence continues at coordinate 4,052,651 of JAESVK010000137.1, read as the reverse complement.
TAAGGCATTGTTGAGATAAGTTGTAGCCTTTCTATTCCTTAATTTCAATTAGAAACACTTTATCAGAAAGTGATGTAGAGATAGGTAATAAACACTCTTTTGCATCACATCATAAAAGAAATACTTAATTAAATTATTTATGTTCTTCTTCTTCATATCTTTCTTTCTTAATTGGACATAATCATCCCTCATGAGAGATGATGTAATAAATGATCCAACAAAAATCTCGAAGATATAAATTGAATGGTCAATATTTGCAATAAGAGTGCAACAAAAACAAGCAAGAATTATGGAGATACATTCAAGTTATCAGCCAAAATAGTGGGAATAAGGTGAATGAATGATAGTAAGAGAAGATCCCCAATTAAGAAAAATGTATAAATAAAAGCAATATAATAATTGAAATGACTCGCTGAGTTAGTGTGAATATAAATGATAGTAGCCTAATGATAAGCAACTCATCAATAGAAGAGAAGGACGCACTTGAAAGTGAGAAAATCCAACAAAGAGGTTAACTTGAACAAGTTATGAGCAAAGCCACGGGAAATAAACATGGATAGACTAAATTTTATGTGGTTATAAGAACTAGATGGGGTGATGAGTATAAATGAGATAAACGGTCTATCATGTTGATATTTGAAAAAACAATCATAAATAGTTTATCAACGCTCACATGGGATTCAAACCAAACACCAGAAAAATAAACCCGAAATTCTAAATTAACAGTACAGATGAGCAAGGACTCTAAATTGGCTACAGTAGAAGTAACCCAAGTACCCTGCATGACTAACGAACAACAGAAGAAATTTTATTTCATATCAAGACATCCACCAACGAAGCAAAAGTCCTTTCCAGATAAGCTATTTGAGAACACAAAGAGTGGTCCATAATCTGATCCTAAGATTGTTCTAGGTGTGAAATGACCTTATAGATAGATTCACTTCACCTGAAATACTGCAGGAATTTTAATCTTCCTAGCTAGCCTAGTTGCACTTCCTTACTAAATATATGAAACATAAGAAAATGTCCAACAACACAAGTAAAAGAAAGTAATAAATAAATAATGAAAAATGGTAATCAGTAAGAAAAAATGATTCTCACAAGCCTGACATATGTTGCAAAAGGTGTAGGTAGCAAAAGTTCATACTGTGTTATTATTTTTGAACACATGAAAACGAAAAAAAATTATTTTATTAACATTATTTACAGATAACATCAAAAGAGCATTCTGGATACACAGAGAATCTGTCGCGGGGTGGGGGGAGGCAAATAAGAAAGACAATTTGTCACGTTAAGTTTATTTAGTGCAGTTATTAAAATAGTTAGGTTTATCTTGGAACAAAATTTAACTGAACATGATATGCCAAAAAATTGCCACTGACAATAAAGCAATAAAACCTCAATCCAATCAAAATAGAGTAAAACAAAAAAAGAAAAAAAAATCAAGACAGATAGTAAATTCATCACAAAACAACAACAATACTTCAACTCAATAGAAGAAAGTCAATTAATTCAAAATGGAAAATGTCATTTTGCTATGAAAACAGCAACATTGCCTCTATCTAATAGAAGAAAAAGTCATTTAATTTGGAATGACAAATGTCATTTAACTACAACAACGACAACTATAAGTCAATTCAAAGGAAAAGGTCTATTAATTCAAAACAACAAACAGTAATAAAACACACAAAAAAGAAATTAAAAAAAAAAAAAGCAAGAATATTTGAATTCAATAGAAAAAATTTCAATTAATTCAAAGTGAAGAATGTCATTTTACTACTAGAATGACAATTATAAGTCAATTAAATGCGAAAAGATCAATTTATTTCAAATGACAAACAATAAATTCATCACAATTACTCATACCAATTGAACCGAGCCAACTTATCTTATCCAAAATGATAAACAGCAAATTGATGACCAAAAAAAAAAAAGATAACAATACCTTGATCAAACCATATCCAAGTAACTAATTTAAAATGGGGGATTTGAATCTTTTTTCCATTTACTGAGAGACCCAGTTAGACTCGAAGAAATTAATCACAAGAGCACAAAATCATCTCCAGCTCCTCAAAAAAGGCCCAAACACAAGAACACTAAAATACGAGTCAAAATCACCTTGAGCCCATTTTTTCTCCCAAAGAAAAAATCAGAACATTCTTCAGTATATGAATTCAAAAACCATTGACAACAAATCTGTTGCTTCTGTAAGAAGAAGAAGAGATGCAGAAGCTCATCCAACGACAGGAAACATAGAAATGTACATTAACACCCCAAATTTAACAAATAAAACCAAATCCCTATATATATCAAGCAAACTCAATAGGTATCTGCAGGCCTGTTATAAGAAATACAAAAATAACTAACCAACATTAGCCGCGAATCAGATATTAATTGACTAAATTTACTACAATCGCCGCCTCCGCACCCCAAAAATAAAATAAAATAAAATAAAAAAGTCTTCAACTAACAATAGGAAATTGTATCAGAGCCCCTAAATCGCAATGTCAAATAAACCTTCCCCAAATTTAGCTGAGTTTCGAATAAATCTATATATAACGACAGCTAAATTTATCAGAGAAACCCCTTCGATGTCTCCACCCGCATCAATTCACCAGACATAAGCAACAATAAATAAAAATAAAAATAAAAACACTAGATTTTTTCAGTTCTATAAATAGTCTGCAGCTGCAAAACAATCGAATCGAATCGAATCAACCGTAAATTTAAAAATAAAAAATAAAATTCACATATTATGAAAAGACTGGAGAGAGAAAGAAGATAAAAAAGTAGAGTGAGAAGGTAGACTACTAATGGGGTTGAGTTTTACAAATGAATATTGAGAGAGAGAGAGAGAGGAACCATGACATGGGTTCGCAGGAGTCCAAGTTTTTGACTCTTGGCCTCAACGGCTCTCCTCCTTATAAAGTAATCCGTCTTCGTCGTCTCGGTTTATACGATCTCAGTATTATTGATGCCTTATAGTGATTATCGGAAATGAATACCCAGTTGCCTATGTCTACGTTCTATCCTTTTGCCTTTGCTCCTCTGTTGTCTATACCAAAATCAAAACCACAGTGTGTGTGTGAGAGAGAGAAAGAGAGACAGAGAGACTGTGGTTTTCACTTTTCAGAGAGAGAGAGAGAGAGAGAGAGAGAGAGAGGGATCGGGCTGTGTTAAGACCGTAAATTTTGGAAATTCAGAAGGGTATGTCGTCATGCAAAAAAGATTGGTTCCACTCACATATACCATATGTAGACGAGTGCATGAATGCAAAGCAATGCATCTATCAAAGAAACAACACTACAATACCCCAAAATGGAACGAATCCAATGAACACTGGAGTCTTTGGATGGTAGGTTGGTAGATTGTCACATAAGCCAATTTAAATTAGATTATTTATTCTTTTCATAAATTCATTAATATTAATTAATATTTTAAATAACTAAATTATTCGAATCTAGTTCGATAAAAAACCTGTTAGCTAGTTTATTCATTCGTAAAATAAATAAGAGCTTGTTTGCATTACATTTTCTTAAAATTACTTTTCAATTATAAAATTTCATTCAATTTAAGATATGAAAGTGACAATTGGTTTTAGACGATTTCAGAAATAATAGGATGGTTAGTAAAATTTTCATACAAAAAATAGTATGATAAGAAGTTAGAAGTCCTAACTCTTATCACAATCATTTCTAGTATTAAAATTTTGATATATGAATATATGGTTTGAAGTGAAAAAATAATTTTCCAAAAATGATTTTAGAAGAAATTAAAAGCAAACGGGCTCTATGTTAAGTTCAAATTTTGTTATTTAACTCATTAATTTATCAAGACAAACCTGATCTATAGATTTTTTTTTTTTTTTTTCTTCAAATAATAAATATTTTCTCTCACTCTAAATTTTTGAAAATATTAATATGTACACATACCTAATGGAACCTATAACTTTTTCTTTCAAAATAAATACACTTCAAGTAAGTTTACCACCTAAAGTTGGTGGTGGGTCACCCTCTTCCCACTTGTGAATCGGGGTATAAAATCAACGGCTTAAATCAATTGGTTGCTGTTGAAGATGGGCTGATCGAAGCACCATCATTCATGATGTGATGGTTATTTCATGTCGTTTCTCAGGCCTTGATTCTCAGATGCTTTGGGTTTATTCTTTTGAACAGTGACTTGCGAATATGTAACATTATTATTATTATTATTTCAGGGCTTATAATATAGATCATCTCTTGAAGAACTGATAGTTGGATTGGATGAATTGCTGATGGATCTAATATTCGTCAAAAATTACAGTAATCCATCAGCCAGTTTCTAAAAAAAACTATCTAAGAAATACTAGTGACATTTTAAAGAACAAAAAAAGTCACAATTTTTCACTGTGTCAATTTTCAGAAACTAACAGTTCGATCACTATGATTTTTGGTAAACATAAAATTTATAAACAGCTCATTTAATCCAATGATCAATTTTTCAATATATAATCTACATTTGACCATATAAAAATTATCTTATGCAAAATTGTGTAAGGTGCACCTTATAGTAGAAGCCCTCATTATCGTTATCCTTAAAGGGTGCCATCCACGTGTTCCAAGGCGTGTGGAAAAATTCTCTAATGTCATTGATGCTGCACGTGTTAGCTCAACAGCTGAGCGCGTGAGTGCACATTCCAGTGATAGTGAGACTGTCACTGGATATAAGAGTGCAGTTTTTTTCAAAGGGAAAGAGAGAGGATAATTGGAGCATCTGTGCAGTCCTGGTGACAGCAGCACTGAGCTTAATTGGAGCATGCCTTCCACGTGCTGGCATACTTCTTGTTTGGGTACATGTGTCTCCAGTCATGCACAATGATTCGGGTTGATAATGATTATGATTTATAATAAAGAGTGATCTAAGAGTGCACTTTTTTTAAGGGAAAGACTAAAGAGAGTGCATATTATTATTATTATTATTTTGTTTAAAAGAGAGTTCATATTAAGGTGCTTTAAATAAAGTGTTGGCAATGAGCTTGGATTCAATTTTTTATATCTCTTCCTTTATGATGGGATGAGGTTCTAAAATTTTTGACCCATTTGTTATCTCTCTTCCATTAACAACTAACAACTAATTCTACTGATGTATTATTTTCTAGTAAATAAATAAAGTATTGACAAGTTTTATTCCAATAAGATCCTGGTATAAGGTGCTTATACCTATAAGCCCCTACAATTTTCAATGATACATAACCATCAAATAATGGAAATAAAAAGATAATTTTCTCCGCATTAAAATGGTGCAATTCTAAATTAGGAATGAGTATATGTTGGGGATATATACTAAAAGTCATGCTTTTATGTAATAGACCTAAGTATTTATTTATTAATGAATTATGATATTGCATTTTAAATGAGAATGTGTATAAGCTATGTTTGCATTATATTATCTTTTAATGTTATGCATTTGTGTCTTTTATTCTACATAGTAGATGACCTGGTGTGCAGAGTTCGGCTTACACACAGAGGATCAGATCATCAGTTCTTGTAGAATATAAGCTTATTGGTCACAGTCTGAGATGAAACTGGACACACCATCGGTAAGGTTGTAGCACAAGATTTCAGTAGGTCTGTCTTTACTATGGGGAACGGTTTAGTTCCGACTTCTTGTGCTAGTACACTTGTGTGTATTGAACGGGACTGTCTTGGGGTAATTATTTTATACTGACATATTAAACAATTAATATCTTATGGTTATTATGAATGCTTATGCTCTTAATCCCGAAATATTTAATATGTACATACACTTAGTATTTGTTATCTTGATTCATATAGAGTGAGATCTTTTATGGGTCAATAAACTCGATGAGTTGGGTAACGACATTAAGCGTATGGTGTATACTAATTATTAACGGAATCCACGTCCTGTAAAATGGATTGATGATACCCCCCTTGAGGATGCTTATAAGTTTTGATTATGTCAATCCCTGCAGGTGGATTTTGTATCCAACATATCAAATAAGTTAAGTGGAAGGTTTCAAGGAGATTAACAGATGTTGATTAAATAAAATTGTCAGTAATTTAATTTCATCAACGGTTATCTGTAATCTTAACGTTGAGAGATTAATAAGTATTTAATAACAAAGTGCTCGAAATAGTTTTTCGAATAAACTAGGGAGTGCAATTATAATTCTTTAGTGGCTTGAATTATAATTAAAATTTATATTAGGAGCCCGAAACTTATTTGCTTTTAGGTCCCTGCCGTAGCCTATATATATGCCACGTTGGGCAGCCTCTAGGTCAGACGAAATATTATTTCTAAACCCTAGAGGTAGCAGCCTAACAGTGAGAGCACAAAGAGAGCCACTCTCTCTTCACGTTCTGGCATAGGAGGAATACGGTAGAAGGCTTGAAGAGCTCGAGCAGATTTCTACGGTTCGTAATTCATTGAGATCAATCCAGACAAATCTCAAAGGTACGGATTCATCTCTTTAATCTAAAGGATTCAGATTTTTTTTTATGGCATGATCTATATGCACTATCATGGGTTCATGGGATCTCCGCTCCCAGCAGTATAATATGTGATTTAACTGTAATATGTGATTTAACTGTAATCCATTATTATATGTAGGTTTTTTGAATTTAAATTAATTCCAAAATGTTATCATGGAGTCCAAAGGTGGACTGTGGTCGTCCGATTCCACTAAAGGACTACTAAGACCCAAGGGCAAGTTTTTTCATTGCTTTCTGCCTTTAGTACTTGGATTCGTTTCCTTTAGTGCCTTTCAATTCTGCAAACGAAAGCTTAGCTTTTAGTCTTGTTCACTCTAAAAACCTTGACACGAAATAGGCCTAATGCGGGCATGTCAGGACTATCTAAAGTCCAAATGAAAATTACTAGAATACGATTCTCAGTACCTCTTGTCTGATATTAAGGTTGGAAAGCTTTAATGCCAAGCTAGTCACTATAAAATCGAGGTCAGGCGATTAGTTAAAATGAGGGTAAGTCTTATATGAGCTTTTGATTAAAATGTCTAAAGACCTAACTTTATTATTTGAAATTGACACTAATTGAATAGAGAATGCAAATAGTAATTGAAAAGATATTCATACTTGAACATAAATGGAAATTGCATCGAAAATAAAACTCACTGTGCTTGAAGTAAATACAGAAATGCTTGAATTGAAAGATGCCATTGCTTGAATGCCACGTTGAATTAAAATTAATAAAGAATATAAATTGCTTACAACTAGAATTGAAACTGAGTGCTTGAATTGAAATTGATTGGATACTTGAAAATTGAAATAAATTGAAAACTGAGAGTGGTATTGACAATAAAAAGATTAAAACTAGAGATCGATTGACTGGAGCACTACGCTTTGTTGGATTGAAGTTGTGAAATGTTATAAAAAGTGAAGATCGGTAGGTCTTTAAGACGGTTTGTGCCACTATGGATTATATCCGATGCAGTAGTTCACTAGCATGCCGCTTCCAGGATACAACAACCCAGTCTACACTGCTATGAAAAGTTTAAAGCTCCACACAACACCTTACTTTTCCCAATAAACTCATAGAAAATAAGCTCAAGAATAAACATAAAAGACCCATAGCGAGGGAAAGAGATGATGGATGAGTATTAGAGTGTATCAAATAGCTACCCTTTATATATAGGTGTAGGAATTGTAACTCATGGTCTTATAATTAAAATTCCATCTTAAACACCAAATGGAGGGGTTATGTAGGTTACATAAGAAAATTTAACCAACAAATTGTAACTCCCCATATATATATATATATATATATATATATCCAACAATCCCCCACTTATTTTAATTAAAAAAAAAAAAACACAATAAAACAACTTTTAACAACTTTTGGGAAAAGTTAGAACAACATGCATAATGAATGTGGCACTGTCTTGAAACCTTCACTTAGCATTTCAGTAAATCTAGTATTATAGTCAAAGTAGGCTAAGCCTTGAAACTAAGACTGCTTGAGGATACTAGAATTACGTCATACACATATTATTCAAGGTGTCCTCATACGAGCTTCAAAAGCGAGCACATTATGGACATCGTGTTTTATCCCGGTTTTCATAAGTGCTCTAAAGAATTAGCCCAATTCCCATAGGAAGCGGCCTCGCTTCCACACTTATAAATGTTAGTCTATCAAGGATGCTCCTGTAACTCTGATATCCCACCCATAAGGGCTATAGAAACTCATTAAGATATTAAAGTAATCTCAACCTCTAAATCATTATAGGATGACATATACTACACCATAGGGATAGACAATTAGTCTTTTAAGACTTTCATTGTGTATGTCCATTCAAACCGCTCTATGATTCATTTTTCCCTGAACCTAGCTCTTGGGATCTTCAATCCCTAGGCAGGGTATCCTCATAGGCGATTTATTTTGTTTGGGCTTAAGTCCCATCCCCCTCGATGTAATTCGGATATTTTATAATCTTATCTCACATAATACAATCTCACAGTACTGTGTTTTAATAGCTGAATTAATTATGTATCCTGCCAACTGTAGCAATACTATCATAATATATCAACACATTGATATATTAAAAAATAAATATCACAACCAACTTTGCTTACTATTCACTAACAAATCAGTGGTAAACATAGAATCACCGCGCGAATTGAAATTTCAATTATCACCATAGCCTCAAGTATAGTGGATATCTTATTCACAAATAAATATTTTTAGAACATCGATTCTCTAATTATTTTGGACAATTCCAAGGATATAATACCATGAAGGCAATATAGTTCACCATCAAACTCAAATGTGAACCTTCTAAATAAACAACTTGGATAATACCAATGCAACACATCATAATTGACATCTTCAAAATTATATATTGTTATTGCCAACATAATAGAAAAATTCACAATCATGTATAATTTAAATAAATTTAATCACATATAAGCAATAAAACATGTAAAGAATACATTTATGTGACATGTGAATATTTATTAAAATATTCCTCACAATATCCATCAAATATTAGTGAATCAAATGTAACCCATTATCAATATTATTTTCAAATAATTTCATTAATTTGTAACCCAACAGTCACAAAATTAATAATTTAATGGTTACAAAATAAATTGTCAAAATTCAAATAGAATTTATGACATTTTTGTAACTTTAACGATTTGAAAAGTTATTCACCACAAATTTTTAGTGAATAAATATCAATCAATCAATATCATTACTCCACATGTGGGGAGAAAAAAAAAAATCTCCCACGTAACTCCCATATAAAACTATATAATGAATCACATATTATCAAGTTGTTATTATTAAAAAGTTAATTTCAATAATAAACATTTCTCACTTGATAAATTTTCAAAATTCCATGAATATAAATAATCAAATATCATAAATTAGCAGTATCAAGATTTTTCCTTGAAGATCAAGAACCCTTATGCCTCCGTAATGAATAATCACATAAATTCACAATACTTTTGCCACCATAAAAATGATCACAAGAAATGCAATCTGACCCTTTTTGGAAAACTAAAATCCATAATCAAAATACATAAATACTTTAAATTTTTGTAAGAGATAAGTTTTTTTTTTTTTCTTTTTAAATTCAACATTACCCCACATTAAATCACATATCATAAATTAATTCCAATAATAACATTTAATGATCAAATGGTTACAAGAACCAATAATTAATTTTCAAAAATTACAAAATTCAAGTACCAATTGATAAATAAATATCATTGTAATCGAAATCTAAGTAATTAACTCTATTAGCTCTATCAATTACAATGTTTAAAAATAACAATGGAAAATTATTTTAATGCCACCCAAAGCTTCAAAATATATAATTTACAGTAAACTCATCCATTCTACTGGTTTAGATTTTAGAAAAAACAGTCACTATGTAAGCATTCTCTTTCATTGGATTTAAAACACAATCCATCATTCTTATATAAAATTGAAATCATCACCAAAATGGAGAAAAATATGAATGACTGTCAAGTTTTAAAATCCTAAAACCAATAACGGGGCGTGCAATTATGTGCACGTCAATATAATAACTCCACAAGACCTCAAGCAACTCAAGAGAATTAGACTTTTATCCAAAGATGTTGATCACTGGCTATGTCATCACAACATTATCATTATTTCAGTAGAATGAATTTAGTAATAACCACCACAAATTGCATATTTTAAAGGATCACTACATTGATCAACAAGCGATTACGAGTAAATTAATAAAAATTCAGCTCCATTGAATTTTTTCGATTTATTCAATTTCTTATGCATCACTATAATCATAACCAAGTATGAAATTTGAAAAAATATAAAATGAATCGAGTGGAGGTAAAAAATTGAAATATTATAAGACTTGCATTCCCAGTCGTTTTGATTACTTTGTAAACATAATAGATTGAATTATATTATGCCAATTTGTCTTTTACCTAACTTCATACTTTTGAAAAGTATGTAACCTAAAACTATATAAATATTAAGATAAGCTCCTTACCCTCTAGGCCACGACTCACAATTGGAACCGGTCATGAAAATAAATTCCCACCTTAGATTGATTATACTATATCTATAAAAATTGGTTTTACAATATCTATGTAAAATAATTTATTATGATCACTCGTGGTAGGAATAATAGGAGTGGCATTTGTTAATGGCTAACCATTTTAAAGTTGTTGGAACTCATACATAAATCTTACCTCTATAAAATATAATATATACATATTACCTCACATAATATTATGAACTGTTGTAAAAAGTGAAGATCAACAGGTCTTTAAGACGGTTCGCGCCACTGCGGATTATATCTGATGCAGTAGTTCACTAGTACGGCGCCTCCAAGATACAACAACCCAACCACTCACTGTTAACTTCTCAATTAAAGTTTGCACTACTATGAGAATTTTGAAACTCCACACAGTACCTTACTTTGCCCAATAAACTCAGAGAAAATAAACTTAAAAATAAACATAACAGGCTCAAAGCTAGGGAAAGAGAAGAGAGGATGGATGAGTATTAGAGTATATCAAATACCTAGGAAAGACCCTTTATATATCTATATATTGGTATAGGAATTGTAACTCATGGTCTTATAATTAAAATTCCATCTTAAACACCAAATGAAGGTTATGTAGGTTACATAGGAAAATTTAACCAACAAATTGTAACCCCCCATAATATAAATTATATATATTTTTTATTAAAATATCCAACAATAAGTATTAGGGATTATGTGAATAATTGGGACTGTGCCTAAAATTGGGAATTGGAGATCCTGTGCTCACATGGGGATTCATTAATATGTTGGGAATTATTGAAAATTTTAAGAAAATGTTAGCTTTTAAAACCAAAATTTGCTCTTCGCGTCACTTTTCAAAACATTGGCCCATCCATGTAGTTTCTCAAAAACATAAATTATTCATGTAAATTGCCCTTAAATCTATATCTAAACTATTTCTAAAAGTCCTTTATTCAAAAAAACTTTTGATTGGCCTTTTTACCCTCAAATTAGTTTATAAAGACAATATTATTCTCATTTATTTGGTTAGTTGAGTGAAGTCTTACATGCCACATCACCTTTAGATTGAAAGGCCACTATTATATCGTAAAACCAAAAGTTTGCATTGGAAAAATAGTAAATTTTTAATTTTATTTAAACTTTTTTTTTTTAAAATTTTGTTAGATTAAATTAATCAGTATTGTAAAATTCAAAGGTTTATATACTATTTTTCCAATACAAACATTTGGTTTTACAATATAATAGTGGCTTTTCAATCTAAAGGTGATGTGGCATGTAAGACTTCACTCAACTAACCAAATAAATAAGGGTGGTAATATTGTCAAGCTGAAGTTTTCAGAAAACCAATAGTCTCTTGCACATGAGCTCTCCTATGGCCAATTCTTTGAGGTCTATTAATTAGATCATTTTGGTGTGTATATATATATATATTTGGAATTTATGCAGTGGTTGCCAAGCTGAAATTTTCACATTGGCTTATAATTAGAGAGAGATCTGTTAGAGGCTTATTTTCTTGTTTTATTTTATTTTATAATTTTTAGTGTCTCAAAACCCAATCCAATATTGACATGTGGCTAATTTCAAGCTGGAGAAAGCATCAAGGTATTCTTATGCACCTTTATTTCTATTTTAATATCTACGAAGTACGCCAAGGCACCCGTGATCCAATAATCAATTTCTTAAAAAAATAAAAAATTGATATTGAGAAAATGGTGACATTTTGAAGGGAAAAAAAATGTATGATTTTTCAAAGTGACATTTTGAAGAAACTAATCATTGGATTATTGTGATTTTTCGTAAACATGACATACGTAAGATGAGTATTTGATCCAATAGTTGATTTTTTAAGATCTATTTTGCAATTGGTCCTACAGCATCACCTTGTACAATTTTGTATAAAGTGGACATTATATCAGATTCCGACCTTTATATATGTGTTTATATCACACATAAATATGCACATGCAACGCACGGGGCATTGCTAGTAGAATAAAAAAGTATATAAAAATTTAAAAGTACTTACAAATAAAATAAAATAAAATAAATTCATAAAAAAATTATGCAATCAGCAAAAAAATGTGAAAATGCATAGAAAATAGTACAAACACATTTATCAATGCACTTTTACAAATTTTTATTCACTTTTTACTTCATTTATTGCACTTTAACATATACCTTCACGACACGCGTTAATACGTACGGCTCAATGATCATTATCAATGTCGGTCCTTGACTTTAATTGGCCCCCCGCTAATGGACAGTGGGATTGGTCCCTCAGGGAATTAGTTGAGGTGCACGTAAGCTGGCTTGGACACCCTGAGTTATCAAAAGCAAAAAAAAAAAAAAAAAAAATGTCGGTTCCTTGTGAAATTTGGATGAGTGCAAGGTCATCGTTGGGTTCTGTTTGGCAGCATGAAAATTTATATTCTACCATTATAATTTGTAATCCTGCTCCTATTAGCAATTAAAGATATCATACTAACAGTTCTCCATTAATGTGAATTTGAATGGTACTATGATGTAAATGTTCATATCAAGAGAGTAAAAGACCAAAAAAAGTAATATTTAAAAAAAGGAAGAAATTTTTAATATTAATTTGAAGAAATGTAGAAATGTAGAACATTGCATAAGGTTACTTTACGTAACTTTGCATAAGGTGATCTCCATAAGAACAAATATAGAACATATTTTGAAAAATTGACCGTTGGATTAGATGAACTACTTATGAATTTCATGTTCGCTAAAAATCATAGTGATCCAACAGTCAGTTTTTTAAAAATGTCACAGTGAAAAATTGTGACTTTATTTTTTGTTCTTTAAAATGTCACCAGTTTTTTCCGGGTAGGTTTTTTCAAAGACTGACCGTTAAATTATTGTGATTTTGGTGAACATGAAATTTATAAATAGTTAATTTAATCCAATAATTAATTTTTCAAAGTATATTATGCATTTGGCTCTATAAAGATTATCTTAAACAAAATTGCATAAAATGCACCTTATAATAGAAGAACCTATATATATATATATATAAAAGATAAATATGGGGTGTGTAGGGTGCAAAAAGTGTACCCCGCGAAGCAAATAAAGAACATAATTTATACTATTTAACAGTCAAGTGTCATATAACAATAAAATACTTGACACTTACACAACAATAAATTAATATATAATGTGATATTTTTGCACAAATACATAATCAAGTGGTTATTGACTATTAATACATAGAGCTCTTTGATAACTCAAAATTGTCATCCCTATCTCTATCCCTGTCACTCCTCAAGTAGCTCCGACTCAGTGCAGTTTTGTCTCAAGCAGGCATTTAACTGATAATGTGGTGATTGCGCAGGAGGTGATCCACTCTTTTAAGCTCAAAAAAGGAAAGAAGGGATGTATGGCTTGGAAGCTTGATTTAGAAAAGGCTTATGATCGGATGAACTGGAATTTTATTGAAATAATTCTATAAAAAAATAGGTTTGAGAGCGAAGTGGTTGAATCTGATAATGGATTGTGTAACATCAATGAAAATGAAAGTTATCTGGAATGGAGGTATTACTGAAGAAGTTACATTGGGACGAGGGATAAGACA
>JAESVK010000137.1:3944943-3978546 GCA_017140935.1 Hamamelis virginiana | reverse complement strand
TATAATTTTCAGATTTTCTTTAAGTTTTTTGTGAGTTTTTCTTTGGGTAAAGAAGGATGTTGTGTGGAGCTTCATATTTTCTCTAAGTTGTGCAAGCTTAGAGAAAATAACAGTAAGTTGATGGTTTGTTGTATCCTGGAAGCGACATGCTAGAAACTATTACATCGGATTTTTTCCGTAGTGTTGTGAATCATCTTAAAGAGAGCGACCTAATCCGCGCCTCAATCCTCCTTACTTCACTTTTTCCTTTAATTTTGAGGTAATATTGTTTAATAATTTCCAACAAAATGTTATCAAAGGAAGACACTAGAATGAATACACATTTTAAATGGAAGATAAAGATATTGCCAAGAATGAAGACCTTTACTTGGCAAGCTGTTTATGATAGGCTATTGACAAATGAAAACATAGTTAAAAAAGGTAGACTCAAGACCCAAAATGCAGAATTTGTGGAATTAACAGTGAATCCAGAATTCATCTTCTAAGAGACTCTGAAAGAAGCAAAAAAGTTTGGGAGGAACTGCTAGAAGGAAGAATTGATGATGAGTTTTTTCAAGATAATGGAATTGATTGGTTTCAGAAAAAATTGAGAATTGCAGAGACATATATACAGGGGATACCTTGGAACACAGTCTTTATTACTGCCTACCGGAAAATTTGAAAGTGGAGGAATATAAGTATTTTTAATCCTCTGTTTGAGTTCCCTAGTAACCTAAAAGTGCTGATATATGTAGATACAATGGAGAAAGTCAAAAAGCTTCAAATGAGTGATCAAGGCAGAAGGTATCTGCAGAAGGTCATTATCTGGAAAAGTCCGAAAGAGGGTTGGACAAAACTAAACACAGATGGATATGTGGAGGTTTGTCAAAGAAAAACAGGGGCAGGGGGATTGCTAAGAGACTGCAATGAGCAATGGATTTCTGGTTTTTCCTCAAATCTGGTTATTGTAGTATTGACATTGCAAAACTATGGGGTTTGTATCTGGGTTTGAATCTAGCTTGGGAGCTGGGTATTAAAAAGCTTATGGTGGAGTCTAATTCTCCAATGGCAATTAGAATGGTTAAGGAGGGAGTGGGATCGGAGTAGATCATCCAAGCCTAGAAATTGTGGAAGTTTGCAGATCAGTTATGAGGAAGGATTAGCAATGTCAGTAACTACATGGGTTGGTTGCAATATCAGCAAATCCAACCCATGTCCTGACCAGATCGGAACTGTATATAGTTACTCTCAATGGTGTTTGGTTGCAATTCAAAAGTTAAACAGATGAATAGAGTAGCGTCATAATGTCAAGCAAGTACATTAAGAATATTAATTACTACAGCACAAGAAATGCTGATGATTGTATACAACAATGCTAATAGAGGAGTTTCAAATCCAAGACCACCTATATCAAACCCTTAACTCCCGCAAATTGAACTAGCTTCTGTTGGTAACTAATTCGATATTTGATTAAACAAAGCATTGAATTTTATACATATATATATTAGAAAAAAATGCAAATACCATCACTCGGTTTGAAGACTCCTTTATATACCCACCAAGTAAACCAAAAAATGAGAGCTGGTCACGTTTGTTTGTTCGTTTAGTTTTGTTTTTGGTTTTTTTTTTTTCAGATATATTAATAGAATTAGTAGTCAGTAGTTAATGGATAAGTAAATAAGAAATGGATCAAAAACTCCATCCATAAGAAATAGATAGAACCCATAACCCCATCCCATGAAAGGAGAGACTTGAGCCACTACGCCAAAATTAAGCTGGCCGCATTTGGTAAGCCATATGTGAGCTTTGAGAGCTCTTTGGCAATCATAAAATTTGGTTCATATTAGTTTAGAAGCAAATCCATATATGAATTATTTTTATTTTATAACATGTTTGTTTAAAAGTGAATTATGCATGATATCTTATATAAGTATTTATCTAAGATGAAGCTTAAATATTTGGCCCATATTGTATCATTTTCCCTTATTTGTTTCTCCAAATATAAATTTGGATGGTGTATTAGTGGAGTATTATGAACCAAATCATTGTCTATTTTTACTATAACTATACAAAAAATGAATTTAAATATGGAGTATAGACAATCCCGATTCTATATACATATGTTAACTTTCAACATAATACATTTAATTAATTGTGAGATATATATTTTAAAAAATCAACCATTGGATTAGATAATCTTATCACAGTGATCCGATATCAACAATTGAAAGTACTGATTGAAAAAAATTTACCACTAAAAACTGTCATAATTTTTTTCAGTGATATATAAGAGAAACCGACCGTTAGACACATATTTATATAGTATCTAATTCGATGATTAATTTTTTTAAATAAATATTCAAAAATTACTTATCTACTAGTACTGATTTTCGCAAAAATAAACATATTCTAACATTTCTCAAAATAAACAGCGAATTTGTATTTTTCCAATGTGAATGCCCTAAGTCGTCGTGCTCCATTTTTCCGGGGCGGCGGTCGAGGCGCTGACGTTGTCAGATGCTGAAATTTCGTGGCTGCTTCTCTTGTCTTGTCTCTGTCTTTCCTGTGAACCTCTTTTTTTTTTCCTTCATCACGTATTATTTTAAACGATGTATTTATTAGCCTCCTCGTTTGACTTAGGATACTAATATCTTTCATTTATTTTTTTATTTACTAATGGTCATTCGAAACGCAAAAAAATATTTTATAATAATCATTAGTTATATTATGAATGGAGCAGATTACTTTGAATCTTGTTTTATATATATATATATATATATATATATATATACTTTATTTTCAAATTATCAATGTGGATGGAATGTTTTGAGGAACCAACCATTGCATAAGATAAATGTCTAATGGGATTAATGAAAATTACTTGGTACTACATGATAAACTTTGTGGGTGCAAATTGTTTGAAAAAATTGTTGATGGATTTAAAGTGCTTTTAGGTTAAAGTATAGAGGGGTAAAGCATATTTTTCCCAGAAATTTATTAGAAAAGAAATCGAAAAGAAAATGAGGGGTAAGGGGGCTTTTACTTAAAAACCCTTGATACGAGGGGTTTATACTCAAAGATCCCATATTTAATATAGTAATTAAAATATACAAATATTATTTAAAGGGCTTTTTAGTGATAGGTCTTTTCTTTTAGTGGTTTGGACTAATAGGTCCAAGCAAAAAAGTAGTAACAGGTAAGTCATTCATCATTTTTCCGAGACAAAATTATGCTTTAATACAAAGAGGCTAAATTTTGCACGACATATGCAATCCCAAAAAAAAAAAGGGTAGCCACCTTCCATAAAAGAAGAGGTGGGCGCGACATATCTCAATAAAAAAGGGATCAAATTTATTTGAAATTAGAAATCGAAACGTAAGCACTCATTCCTGCTCTAGAGCACTTTTTTTTATCGTGGGTGTGCTCTATTCATGAAGTGGCGCAGGAGATATGGTAAATGTTGCCGGAAACCTCATTCTTCAGTAGAATTGTTGCGAAACTCGGTGGATTGATGCGTGTATTTTCATCTCATTTACCGAACATATACATTTCTCTTTTGTCATATATTTTTCAATCAGTATCCAATACATATGTGAGGGTGGAGCAATCGGACAGACATTTGGGTTAGGAGTGGGACTTGATAGTTTTGGGTCTTAATATGTAGTAAAGGCTTGATTTTTTGTTACTTTTCTTGTTTCATTTTCATCAAACCCATTTACCGCTGGAGTTTTAATACGTTTTGAATATGTCTTGCCTAAAAAAGAAGATACCTTTTTATAAACCCTTGAACTTATAAATTTCAGTTGTGTCATATAAATTTCAAGTCTTTTATATGTGCATTTCACATATAAAAATGCACATATAAATTTAATATAGAAAAAATACACATACGTATGAGTCTTATATATAGTCAAATATATAAGAGATAATTAAAGAAAATAAAAGATACAATATTTTATCTTCTTATAATAATTCAAATTTGAATTTGAGATAAACTATGGGAAAGATTCAGGGTTTTTCTATGAGCATTCCACGTATAAAAACACACATATAAATTTCATCCAGAAAAAATACACATACATATGAGCCTATATATAGTCAAATAATATAAGAGATAATTAAAGAAAATAAAATCTATAATATTTTATCTTCTTATAATAATTCAAATTTGAATTTGAGATAAACTAGAAAAGATTATAAAAGGAATTAATAATAATTTATGTGAAATAGAATCTCCCAAAAACGGACGTTTTATGGAAAACTAAATCTGAAATCCATTTGAGGGTAGTTTAGTCTTAATTATTTTTATTTTTTTGAATTCATCCATTATTTCATTATCCATAGGGACCACATGGGTTAGCTTAAAAAGTGAGGGATTTAATTGATTAAAAGAGTTATATTAGGGACGTATCACTAAAAAGCCCTTATTTAAAAGGATGGTTTTGCCCCTATTTAAGATGGTGAAATTTGAAAAATAACCAAATATGAGTTTCTTCCATATTTGGCTATTACCAAAATACTTTCAATATATCCATATCAAGATTCCTAAACTCTCGCTATCGTTTCATCATAATTTGAATATTCAAAACTTGATTTTGTAATCTATGCTATCCAATGAAGATTTTCAGATAGCAAAATCGTTTTTAGAGTTTTTGACAAGCTGGAGTATTGTTTTCATAAAAATACATGTATCTCTATGTAGTTGACTTTGTTTTACACAAAGATAATATATGTATGTCTGTGTATTTTTTCAATATTATATAGTGTCACATGTACCACTCAAATATCAACAGTTATTACTCAAATACATGTACCTTTGTTATTTAATTTTAAGAACATATGCAAACAGCGTGTATCAATCACATATCAATTTTTCAAATAAAGATACATGTATCCTTGCAATTTTTAAGAAAATATACAGAAAATACGTATCAATCCCATACCGGAAAAGGGGTATAGCAATCAAAGAATGAATTAAACCAAATGATTTTTCTAGAATGACTATTCCCAAAAGTATTTTTCAAATAGTGATATATGTATCTCTAAAATGTAACCCCAACAAAACAAAAGGATAATGCACCATTGGAGTACATCTAGCCAAATATGTAACCATTATTAGAGATAGTAAAAGTTCCTTGAAAGAAGAATATAGGTTGTCAAAGAGAGGAATTTGATTTTAAGGCTTAATTTAGAAAGTTTAGGATTTTATTGAAAATTTTGAAAACTTGAACGGGCCAGCTTAGGCCCATTCTCTTAATGTTACATAGTTTTTAAATAAACCAACTTGCAGTTAGTTTGGAAACACACTGTGTCATGCCTTATTTTTTTGGTACAAGCTAGGCTGAATATATATGTATATGTAATAAAAAAAGGGTTTTCAAAGAAATGGAAAAACAAAAACCTAATAGATTTATTTTTAGCTAGTCATTTTTTCATGTTTGCCAAATAAACCATTTTTGGGATTATTCATAAAATCCATAATAGGAATCCATTTTCTGAAAGATCCAAGCTTTCGTGCTTTGGTCAGTCTTCGAGATCTTTTCAATGACTAATTTTGTGTTGAAGGGATATGATCCGATCGATTGCGTAAAGCCCGCGGTAGCAACGAATTTGGGTAAGTATACAAAAAAGATAGTTATTTTCTATTATATTAGTTCTATTAGTTAGATTAGTATTAGTATCAGTTAATTAGTGATCCCAGCTCAGTGAGTCCTTTCGTCCGTGATGAACTGTTGGTTCACCCAAACATTCCCAACTTGTCCGACTGTTGTTGAGCAGTTTTTGGATATCAAACGGATCTCCCCATAAGGTAATTTTAATGTGGCCGATTTCCCCCAATAATTTATTAACATACAATTAAATTTATTTAGTTATAACTACATTATTGGAAGAATGGGAGCAAATTAAAAGTAGGACCAAATTTAAGAAGAGATGAAGAGGGATGAAGAGGTATTGTTGTAGTCATCTCATTTTTAATTTTTTTTTTTATTCCCCAAAAAGCCATCTCATTGATTAATTTAGTGGGACGAAATTGGATGAGAAAAATATTAATAAAAATCGAGTATTAATGAAACTATACTTTATATAATAGTATGGACTTTTTATTTTTTGTGTCTTCATATATATATATATATATATAGAAGGTGTGAGATATCACCAATTTTTATCTCTTATATAGTATGATTTGATAGACCGAATTTTTATTTTTTGGTGGAACCAATTTTTAAAATTTGAAAGTAGGGATTAGGATCCTCATGACTGATATATTAAAATGTCTGTAACTTAGGATTCTCTCAAGTGACCGGATGAACGTAGCATAGAATCTAGGAAAAATAACATTTTAGTGCCTTCAACTTTGGAGTGAATACAACTGGGATCTCTAAACTTTACTTTTGCTTGATTTAGTTCAAATTTTTTAAAAGTTGTACCAATGTGGAACATTAACCAACAGAACATTCTGTCGATTAAGATTGACGACTGTTAATTGGGTTGCAAACGAAATTAATATTAGTTGACTCAGCCTAGTCATTACCCACCAATTTTAATATACAAAATGTTAATTCCGTCAATTAATGTCTTACATTGATACAAATTTTAAAAAATTTGGACTAAATCGAGCAAAAATAAAATTTAGGGACCACATTGATGTTTACCCCAAAGTTGAAGGTACTAAAATATCATTTTCCCTAGAATTTAAAATAGTAAATATATAAAATTATAGATATTTTTTGCCAAATGATAGAAATTAAAATCTACCCTTACTCTCTTAATCTCATTAATATTAACAAATATATATCTATATATACTAGTAGCCATCCCGCGCGATACGCGGCAATCACTGAAACCCGACCTTATGAACCAAATTCATCATTTCATCTGCTGCTATCAAATGTTTTAGTTCTAAAATCTCAAATACAATTGGCTAACCTTCCAAAAACTCATTCTATAAGAGTAACAAAAAGAAAAATAAAAATAATTTTTAAATACAACCTCATCACTTTCATTTTAAATTAAAGATGTTCCTACAGTCTAAAGAATATATATAGTATCCTATCTCCAAAAAAGAAAATATATATATATATATATATATATAGATATATAGTATCAACTAATCCGAGCTAAATCTCCAAAGAAGATCTTTTTTCTTTTCTTTTCTTTTTTTTTTTTTTTTTTAAATTTCAACAACCACATCTTTGACTAAAGAAATATAAGAAAAAAAATGAAAAAAATACCAACGGGGCTACGGTTCGAACCTTGCTGAAGGCGAGGCTTGTGTGGTGGTTAGCTTGATGTAGTAAATTTGTATTTCCATGGCGCCCCACAATTCCCGCAATGCGGTGTCCCCTCTCTCTACTAATTGACTAACCACTAACCGTTGATTTCTACATGTGCCAAAAAATTAAAAAAAAAAATTAAAAAAAAATATAACTGTAGAAACCACTATTTGACAAAATAAAAATAAGAAGGAAAATTAGAAAAATCAGAAAAATCATATCTTCAAATAATATCCAAGTAGTTAAGTTTACTTACTTTAACCTAAATAATTAGGTATTAATTTCAGTATTATATTTATAATATTTTGGTTTAATAGGTAACATACCATTTTATATTCAAATAATAATTTAGGATAGTGTGAATAGTAGTAATAAGAATAACATTCAATGGAGAGCTCTATGGCATCAATTACACTGTAAATAAATAGATTTTTATTACAAATTATTTTATCATCAATTATACTGTAATATATATTAAGCTATGGCATTAATTACACTATTGTAGGGAAAGATTTGCATGGAAGAGGATTGTGGCATGGTAGAGGATGTGACATTTGGAGTAGTTGACTTTGGGTGGGGAGATAAGTAAGGAAAGATTATGATTATGGGCAGAGATGAAAGATTGCATATGGGGAGAAGATTGGAATTTGATTGGTCGTGAGATATGAGGATTAGGGAGGTTGACATGGGTTGAGATATTGGCAAGGAAATATTTTGACTATGTGGGAATTTGGAAGGGAGCATAATGGAAAAGATTTGCATGGATTGAGAGATGCGTGGCAATTTGGTGTAGCAATTTGGGAAGTAGATTTGCTAATTTCTAACTAAAATTAAGTTATCCAAATTTTGGAATCAACTTTTGCTTTCTTGTAATTAAAGAAGTTAGACATTAAAAAAAAAAAAAAAAAAAAAAAAAAAAAAAAAAAAAAAAAAAAAAAAGAGGAAAAAAAAAGAATTTAAACTTCTAATATATATTTAGGTTCGAACTTTATAAACCTACCAACCCACTGACCCGCATCCAAAGACTAATTAGAAAATATGGTTGAACTAAGATTTCGATAATGAATAGTGTCCAATGGTTGAATTGCAATGTGTTAAACCCAAGTTCACAACATACACTCAAAACTAAAACTCTCTCTTTTAATAACTAGTATGTGTAAGGGATAGAGTGCAATGGACTATATTGGACCAATTTTTTTAATAAATACTGTGATTTTGTTTCTTAAGATGGACTATATGTGTAAGGGTTTTCTCTCCCGTCCCCTTGACGAGTTTTCTCTCTCGTCCCCTTGACGAGTTTTTTTCCTTCTCATTGTAGACGGTAGTCTAGTCTTTGTGTGGGTTTTGCCGGTGTTAATCCTGCTATACGTATAGACTGCCTTACTATGGCAGAGGAGTTATCAGTGGATTTAGCGGCCTTTTCATTGACGATTGAAGAAGAAGAAGATCTTTTCATTGCTGATGAGATCAATAAAAATAAATTGGTAGAGTGTCGTTATAGTTTATTAATGAAGCTTCTTTATGAGAAATCTTTCAATCGAAAAGCGTTTCGAGATATTGTACGGAAATCATGGGGTGTGGATGCAAATGTAAAGATGGTGGATGTTGGTGATGGGGTTTTTCTGGTGAAATTTCAAAATGAATTCCAATTGGCGAAAGTTCTAAAAGAAGGCCTTTGGTCCTTTGAGAATAATCTCATTCTTTTACAACCTTAGGAGCAGGGGATGCATATTAAAAATGTTATCTTTCCTACTGTGGATTTTTGGATCCAATTATGGGGCTTGCCGTTTGAATGTATGAATGAAGAGGTGGCCTGTGATATTGGAAATAAAATTGGGAAGGTGTTGGAAGTTGATAATAGATCTGAAATAGATGAACAAGGCCATTTCGTTCGTCTGAAGGTGCAATTATCAGTCAGTAAACCTTTACGGCGAGGAGGCAGGAGTGTGACTCAGAATGGTGAGAGGGTTTGGGTTGAATTCCGGTACGAAAGGTTATCTGTGTTCTGCCATTATTGTGGTCTTCTTGGTCACGAGGATAGACTTTGTCCTTCAAAATTTGTGGACCAAAAGAATGGGCTGGCTAAAAAGGCCCAATATCGGCCTTGGTTAAGGGCACGTTCAAGGATTAATTGGGGAAAAGGTTATGTTTCCAGTTTCGTGAATGGGAGAAATGTTGAGAACGGTGGGTGCGAAGGTAGAACCAGAGGTATAGTCCGACAGGGAAACGACTCGATTTCACCGGTGGTTGACTCTCCTTCGATCAGTGACAGGGATGATGCCAATTTTGGTAGGGAACGAGATTCTCAGAATGAGGATAGACGGAAAATTTCGGTTTCGAATCCTTTAGAATTGGGTGATTCTGTAAAAATTAATTCTATGCGAGATTCTCGGAGCCATTCGGAGGGAATTGATTGCCAATTGCTGAATTTTGACAGTGCAAGAGGAGTGGATGGTGGGATTGCGATTCAAGATTCTGGCGATTCGACAGAAATTATGCCTGCAAGTCCTCATAGGTATAATTATTCCAATTTGATTTTGGGTGATGATGATCAATTGGGTACAGATATTGTACCAAATTTGCTTTCTGATCCTTTGATTAATTTGGAAAAGGAGGGGAAAAGATTTACAAATAAGTCTGAACCTATTAAAGGAAAGGTTGGGAAATTAAATGCTGTACGTAGTGGATATCAGTGCCCTTAGTGAGGTGGATGGGAATTTACAAACAGTGCCAGTTGTCTGTGCGAATTCAGGTGTGAATATAAGTCCCTCTTCTTTTCAGTTTACAACTGGTGGTGCAGTCAACGGTTAATAAGAAGAAGTGTAAACAAAAAAAGGGGATGGGGGTAAATGGTTAGCGCAGTGTGAATAAGAAAAATGTTGTGCTTTGTATGGTAGGTGTAAAAAGGGGGTGGGGAAGTCAATGTGATGTTGTGCATTGTGAGGATTCTGATGCTAAACGTGGTAAATTTATGGAAGCTACATTGTGTGCTGATGAATCACAGGTGGTGGAAGCCGGCCTTGAGCGGGCCCTATGTTTTAGATGAAGCTTCTCAGTTGGAATTGTCAGGGATTGGGGAATCCACTGACAGTTCGACACCTCAACGAGGTTTGCCGCCTCCATTCCCCTGATGTGTTGTTTTTGATGGAAACAAAAAAATAGCTTTGTCAAATGGAGGTAATTCGGAGAAAATTACATTTTGAGTTTATGGTTGTTGTTGATTCTGTAAGTCGAGCAGGTAGTTTGAGTCTTATGTGGAAACAAGGGGTAGTGTTGAATGTGATATCTTCATGTTCATCAATGATTATTGTTACTATTGGGGGATCGAGCATTAATTTTCAGTGGAATTTGTGCTTTATTTATGCTAATCCGGATGATGCTCTAAGCCGTTTGGGGTGGGATGAATTATCCAGTATTTTGGATCGAAGGGGTGCTCAGTGAGTTGTGGTTGGTGATCTGAATGAGATTGCTAGTAATATGGAAAAGGATTGTGGTCTTTGGAGGGCAGAGTCAACTTTTCGTTATTTTAAGAATTTCATTGAGGATAATAACTTGGTGGATGCTGGTTTTGTGGGGTATCCTTTCACTTGGAATAATAGAAGATCAGGGATGGCTAATGTTCGGTGTAGACTGGATAGAGCTTTGGTGTCTGGTGATTGGTTTACTCATTTCCCCAATACTTGTGTGTATCATTTGATGGCTATTGGTTCAGATCACTGTCCTTTGTTTGTGGATCTGAACGTTAAGTTTGTAAAAAATAATGGATTGTTTCGTTTTGATTCGAGATGGGTTAATTGTAAGGGGTGTGAATCCCAGGTTTCAATAGCATGGAATAAGGAGGTGAGAGGGGCAGTCTGGAACAGAGTTGGGGAAAAAATCAATTTTTGAAGGAAGCAGTTAGCCAGCTGGAACAAGATGATACATTCTAATGCTTCACATCGAATTAAGAATATTAAAATGAAGCTCGAAAGTTGCTATAAGGGTGGGAATTTTGATGGTAGTCATGTTAGAGAGTTTGAGAGGGAGCAGAAGGTTGCTTGAAATGATGAGGAGATGTATTGGAGGACTAAATCGAGAGTGCAGTGGCTGCGTGAGGGTGATAAAAATACTTCTTTTTTTCATGCCAAAGCAATGTGGAGGCGTCATCAAAATAGAATTATGGGTTTAGAGGATCACAGAGGTGTTTGACGTCAATCTGAGAATGAGGTTCATTAAGTGATTGTGGATTATTTCCAAAATATTTTCAAATCCTCTAATCCTACTGGGCAACAATCTATTCTTGATGCTATGGATCGTAAGTATGATATGGCGATAAAGTTAGATATGAGTAAAGCCTATGATCGTATGGAGTGGTCTTTTTTAGAATGAATGCTGAGGAAGTTGGGTTTCGCTTTGACATAGGTTCAATGGGTGATGGAATGTGTGACTTCAGTGAGGTATTCATTTCTGGTGAATGGTACTAGAGTGGGAAATGTTCAGCCATCCCGTGGGCTTAGACAAGGAGATCCGTTATCACCTTACCTGTTTATTCTTTGTTTTGAGGCTTTATCTTCCTTATTTCACCAGTATGCTAGGGAAAGAAAGATAAGTGGGTTTCAGATCGGGAGTGCTGGACCGATTATTACTCACCTTTTATTTGCAGATGATTCCATTATTTTTTGTAAAGCTAATGCAATGGAATGCCTGTATGTCAGAAGAATTTTGGAAAGCTATGGTTATGTTTCAAGTCAGTGTATAAATTTTGAGAAATCCTCAGTATTTTTTAGTAAGAATACCCCCGCTCCTATTCGACAAAGGTGTGTAGATATTTTGGGTATAACTCGTCAAGGTGGTTAAGGAAGATATTTGGGTTTACCGGCTATTATTGGGCAAAATAAAAGACAGCTGTTTGCTAATATTAGAGAAAAGGTGGGTGCCAAGATTCAGGGTTGGCAAGCAAAATTCCTTTCTCTGGCGGGGAAAGAAATTCTCTTAAAAGCGGTAGCTCTTGCTATGCCAAACTTTGCAATGAGTTGTTTTAAGTTGCCCATTACTTTATGCAAAGAAATAAATAGTATGTTAGCAAGTTTCTGGTGGAATCAATCGAGATTTAGAAAGGTTTAATTTGGCATTGTTAGCAAAACAAGGTTGGTGGTTACTCCAAAATACAGATTCATTGGTGGCTCGGGTGTTTAAAGATCGCTACTTTCCTCAATCAGATTTTTTGAATGCAAAGATGGGGTCTCGTCCTTCGTGGGGTTGGCGGAGTATCTTAGTTGGAAGATAGGTGCTTCAAAGGGGCTTATGTTGGCAGGTGGGAAATGGTCAGAGTATTCACATGTGGACTGATGCGTGGCTGCCTAGTCATTTGTATCGTCCTCTTCAAGCTAGGGTGGAGGGCGTTAATCTGATGATGAAAGTCTGTGAAACTCTAGATGTTGAAGGTCGTAGATGGGATAAGCAGAAATTAAGACAGCTGCTGTTTGATTCCGATGTAAATGAAATCTTATCAATTCCTATTTCTTGGTGTAATGCAAGGGATAAACTTATATGGCATTTCACTTCTAATGGGCAGTATTCTGTTCGTTCAGGGTACAATGTGGCCTGGAACAACAGAGACTCGACTCTTGTTAAAGGGGGTCAAGAATTTGGGGAGTCTAGTAGGCATTCAGTGGATCATTATAGTTGGCGGCATCTGTGGAAGATAGAGATACCGGGTAAAATTAAAATGTTTTTGTGGCTTTGCGCACATAATTCATTACCAGTGGGAGAGTCTCTAGTTCATCGGGGAGTTCCTAAATTGGAAGATGTAAGTGGTATCTGTGGTGATCATGTCGAAACATCCCTTCATCGTCTGTTCTGGTGCTCTCATTCTAGATTGTTGTGGTTGTGTTGCCCACTGAGAGTTGATGTTTTGAAATTTAAAGGGTTGAGTTTTTTTGAGGTCTGGCATCAATTGTTGGAAAGTTGGAAGGGGACTATAGATGAAGAGTATTGTAGTAGATTGGCGGCATTTATGCTCTAGCGTTTATGGAAAGCTAGAAATGATGCTATCTTTAATGGTAAACAGTGGTCATCTTTAGAAGTAGGAGATAAGGCACTAGCAGATACTTTGGAATTTTAGCTAGCTACTGTGGTAAATCAAGAGGAGGTTATTTGTGAAAGTTTGAACTTAGATTGTCAGTGGAAACCTCCTGTTGCATCTTTGTTGAAAGTAAACGTGGATGGTGCATGGGTTCAAAGCACTATGAAGAGAGGCATTGGTTTAGTATTCATAAATAGGGATGGTAGTTGTGTTGCTGGGTTGGCTAAACCAGTTAATTGGTGTGCTAGTGCTCTTCAAGTAGAGGCACTGGCAGTACGTGAGGGTCTGTTTAATGCTTTTGATATGGGTTGCCTAAAAGTGGTAGTTGAATCTGATTCCAAGGTGGTAGTTGATTGTGTTATGGGCAGGCTTGGTATGAGGAAGGAAATTGAGTTAATATGCTGTGATTGTAAATCTCTAATGACGAAGTTCCAGTATGTGGATGTGTAATTTGTGCCTAGACAAGGTAACAATGCTGCTGATTATGTGTCTAAATTTGCTTTCTCATGTTTATCTTTTTTCTCTTGGAAGGACCATCCTCCATATTGGCTTCGGCCTATATTGGAGTCTGATATGTTATCTCTTTTGTCTTAATCAATAAAATTTCTTGTTGACCAAAAAAAAAAAAAAAAAAAAAAAAGGATGGACTGAGTTGGTTTTACATTAATACCTAAAATTAGGTCAATCTAATTTTAAGAATCTACTTTTGATTGGATGCAATATATATACTCTGTATTTAGGTTCAACAAATATGAAAAGATATAATCAAACCTCAAATTTTAGTTATTGTTGTATATTGATGAATGTGGTGGCCTCTAGTCCAAATCTAAAATGATGGACGTGGAAGCATAAGGATAGCTCAATCCTTAAAAGGGTTATGGAAGATGGGGCCTCCAAGGTCCACCAACGGTTGCCGTAGGAATTTAATGAAAATATAAAGAAACCCTAACTATTAAAATGGAAAGTCAAATGTGGAAAATAAAATAAAATATAATAAAATATGGGCATCAACCAATTAGAAAGTAGTAAGAAGAGTGAAATAAGAAAAGAAGAAAAGAGAATAAAGGAGGGAAGGCCTTTGAGTGATGTCACATAGGACAAACTGCTCTATATTAGGCCTTTGAGTGATGCCACTATTTTCCAATAATTTATCTAAGTGCAGAATTATTGGAAAGAAACTCTGAGAAAAGCAGTTCACCTTTCGGCTAGCTACAATAATATATATCGATAGCATTATTATAATCTTTAAAAAAAAGAAGAAATTGATAGCAATGCTACCTCCTAAATTAATATATAACTTATTATGAGTTAGTAATGCTAGTACTTCTACAATTTTTTACTGTTATATATGATTATTACTTATATTGTTATTGGTCAAATAAGAATTCCATTAAACTAACAATAGTAACATCTTAAAAATCCAATCCCTCTAACATCCTCAATACTAAATATCAAATAAATTCCTAGGATAATTATACTCTTAGATAAAACAATCCTCTACTCCATGTTCCAACTCAGCTAAATGAAAATGATCTTGTCAGCATATGCTTACTTTAGCTAAAAGCTAAAGTAAGCATGAAGCTAATATAAATTATGGGATACATATTTAAAAAGTTGACCGTTGGATTAGATACTATACTTATGCATCTCATGCAAGTCAAAAATCATAGTGATCCAATGGTCGGCTTCCGAGAAATATCACTGAGAAAAAATGTGACAGTTTTCAGTAGTCACACTTTTTTACAGCCTATATTTTGAGTTGTCGATCGACATCGGATCACCATGATTTTTGGTTTGCATGATATCCATAAGTATAGTATCTAATCCAATGATCAGTTTTTCAAAAAATGAATCCCACAATTATCTATTAGCTTCATACCTACTTTAACTAAAGGAAATATATGCGGATAGGATTGAGATTGCTCACCTAAATAATCTGCAATCCTAATTGTTTGAGATATGAATAAATTTCTATGATTTGCTAATAAAATAAAATAAGGGTTATATACTCAAAAAAACCATAGTATAAATCAATATACTCATAGGCTCCTCAAGAAAAATAAGATTTTGATAAATTAATAAAATATAAAAAATGACATTTGTACCCATTAGTTATGCTGCTAATATGAATCTTCTAAAAACGTGGGTAGTTAACAAATTTAGTAGATACTAGATTGAAACCAATAATCAAACTCCTATTATTATGAGATAATACCAAAAGGATATCAATTTTCGAATGGCTTGCAGAAACTTTCTTTATATTTTAGATCTACCGGCAACTATTCTTTAGCAATATTCACTAGCGAATATGGAACAAGGTAACCGGCGATCATGGAAAAAATAATAAGAACTACATAAGCCCTATATTATTTCTTTATTATTTTTTTGTTTTTTATTTGGGAAGATGAGTATAGGAATCAACAATAAATTACTTGCATATTTGATTTGTATAGTTTCTTTCGCACGAATCACAGAAATACATTTATCCAGTGAGGTTTTTTTTTTTTTTTTTTTTTTTTAAAATGTTTAAAGGTACATTACATAGATTAAGAGTTGTGCTTTTTAGGGATTTTGTTGCAGATACTATACATGGATAAATAAATACACCATAAACTATTTGTTCTGATCTCATAAAGATTTTGTTTTATTTTTGTTTTATTTTTTTTTTTAGCATTGAATTACTTTGATTTTTTTCTTTAATTATATTCAGTTTATATCCGCAGATAAATGAACACACCATAAAATCTTTTCTCCAATCTCATAAAGATTTAATTTTTTCTAATGGATTGGAGAAAAGTTTGATATTTAGTAGTTCCAATTTTTTGCATGGATAAATTAATCCACCGTTAAATAGTTGCTACAATGTCATAAAGCTTTGATTTTTAGCATATGATTGCTCTTTTTTTTTTTTTTTTTCTATTCATTTTATGTCCATAGATAAATGAATACACCATGAACTCTTAATTTGTTCCAATCTCATAAAGTTTTGGCTTTTATTTTATATTCAGTTTATGTCCACGGATAAATTAATTTATCGTGAAATCATTGCTCCAATCTCATTAAGAATATTTGGTTTTTTGCAATGGCTGACTCTTACTTTTACTTTCTATTTGATTTTTGTGCACATAAAAATAATTATACCGTTAAATAATTGCTATAATGTCATAAGCTTTGATTTTTTTTTTTCATTTATTTATTTTAAGGATAAATGAATCCCAATATAGTTGATCATCATTGATTGCTTGATTTTTTATTATTATTTGATTTTTCATATTTGATTAATAACTGATATGGATAAAATATGGGATAAATTTAAAATAAATTCAAATTCAAATTTATCTCATATTTTATCTATTTCAGTTACAAACTAAATATGAAAAATCAAAATTATAATCTAGAATTATTGAAAGGTCAAAAATATTATTGCATAATTAATATTTGATTTTGAGTTAAACATAAAAGAATTTTTGGGTAAAGAATCTTAACTATCAATTGGACTTAGTGATAATAAAATTAATTTTTAGGGTCTATGAATAATTTTCTCATAAAATAAACATTCTGCTTGACGACCGACAACGTACCAAAGTAATATGAAGCCGCCACCACTATTCTTCTAAAGGTATTTCTTTTGTCAATTTCACCTTAAACTGAGCTATTCTCCTATCCAGCTGCTCGCACCATCAAAATTCAACTTGAAACAATTTTCAGTAAGGGTCCAAAGTATAAAAAGTCTCTTCCTTTCCCATTAAATAGAATTTTCTTTTGCGTAGATACATATATAAGTTTATATAAGGACTTGAATATTTAGTTAATTTAAGATATGTATTTTAAAAAATCGATAATTGAATTAGATATTCTATTTATAAATGTTATGTATGTCAAAAAATATAATAATCTGACGGTTGGTTTAAAAAATACAGACTGTAAAAAAAGAATAATAGTTTTCATCATTGAATACTGTTGCAGTTTCTCATAGTTTGTATTTTAAAAATCACAGTCAGATTACGCCAGACATGATATTTATAAAAAGAGTAT
This sequence comes from Hamamelis virginiana, assembly GCA_017140935.1. Classification (NCBI taxonomy): domain Eukaryota; kingdom Viridiplantae; phylum Streptophyta; class Magnoliopsida; order Saxifragales; family Hamamelidaceae; genus Hamamelis; species Hamamelis virginiana. Next base: position 3,961,194 of record JAESVK010000137.1, on the reverse strand, counting down.
TCAATCTAATGTCAATTTTTTGAAACATCTATCTCATATTAGTTGAAAATTCAACTCCTCATATAGATTTAAACATGTACATAACTATAAGAAAGGAGCTCCCTCAATTAGAATTATATATTATTACAATGCACCAAACTGTAGCTGAGCTGGTCCCAAGTCCCAACAAACTCCACGCTGGTCTTATCCTATTAAATTAAAATTTAATAGAGAAGGCAAAGAACTTTCTCTGCAAGTCTTTCCAAGTCTTTGAACACGCTTTGGAAAATATATGGTCTTCTGGAAACTTGTGTTTATCTCATATTTTTTATTTTTTATTTTTTATTAAAAGAAGAAGAAGAATCCTTGAAATTTCAGCTCTATTTTTATATTTTATACTCGAGTGGAGATTAATACAGATGAAATGAAGTGGTTTCTTCACCGACCATCTTTTAAATAACCTTCTCTCTTCCTTCATCCCATCCCTTTGGGAAACATTTTCCAGCCAAGTCTCAGGCGCGCACGCGAGAGAGAGAGAGAGAGTTTTTGAAGTATGAAGGACAACTTCCCAAATCAATTTGCTGAGAGTCCGTTAGGGAGCTCAATTGACACAACTTCAGAGAGACTATCTTTTCTTTCTGAGCCTGGCAGTTCATTAACCCAAAGTCCCTCTTCTTCAGATGGCTCTCCCACCTTCAAAACAGGTACCTCTCTCTCTCTCTACCATATATGACCAAATAATTCAAATATTTATTAACATTGAATCTTATATTAGACTCCTTGTGTTTATTAATTAGTTATAAGAGTATTGTTTCAAGTGCAGATAATGAAAATTCAAAGATTGGTTGCGGGAAAAAGTTTGGGAGGAAATCACCTAGCTTTACCTACAGGGTTCGCGAGCACGGTAACAATCTAGCTTCTTAACTTTAGCATAACTAGAATGGAAGATTAATTTATTGAGATAAATCAATAAATGTGTTTCTATATATATATATATAAATGTGAATTTAATTTGTTGCAGTCAGATTGGGGCCTAAGTTCTCTGAAACTGTGAAAGGAAAGGTAAGCTTGGGGGCAAGAATTCTTCATGAAGGTGGGAGGAAAAACATTTTCAAACAGATATTTGGTGAGAAAGAAGGAGAGGTGCTGTTGAAGGCTTCACAGTGCTACCTATCAACAACAGCTGGTCCTATTGGAGGTCTCCTCTTTATCTCTACTCATAAGGTTACCTTCTGCAGTGAAAGACCCATCACCTTCTCTTCATCTACTGGAGATTTTGTCAGAGCCCCTTATAAGGTAATTTCATACTAAATAATCTATCACTTTTACTCTCTACCTCAACTGCTTGCATAAAATTTTGCAGAAATATAATTCATGGGGTATATATATATATATGCTCAAATTTGAGTTGTATTAGACTTTTTTCCTTCATTTATATCTCAGAGGTAAAAATATATATAAGGGGTGGATCTAGCCTAGCCCAATCACGGTTCAAGGTGCTTACATTTCATATTATAAACATGGAAAATATTTGTAATAACAGGGGTAAATCAACTCAAAAATTTCAGGTGGAACTGGTTTGAACTTTTAGGTCCTAGGGTCTGTTTGGAAAATTTGAATACTGTATAGATCAGGCCTATTTATATTTTTACCTCTAAGATACAAATGATGGATTCAAAACTTGATCCAAAATGAATTGGATCTAAAAATTGGTCCAAATTTGGATCCTATTTTTGGTGGATTCATTTCTTTTCAAGACACATGAAAAATGCGTGGTAACTCGTGCTTAGTTTTGGAGAAGAGAGATAAAGAGAGGAGCCAAAAAAATTACACCATTAGAGTACTTGAATTCAAATGGGAATGCAGTTCATTAAAGCAGATCCAAAAAATAGATTTGATTTGGATCCAACCATTGGAGTTGGTGTAATAGGGGTCAATGTTTTTCTTTTTCTTTTCATATTTGATTGGTCCAAGTAGGATTTGTTGGACAGCTAATAGTAGATTTCCGGTCCACCATTGTCGACTATTCTTCAGTTGACGGCTCTAATGCGTCATGTCATCTACCCAATCCCATGGACTGCAGCCGGCCATGACATTTATGCATTGGGTGCCCTCTTTACTTCTCAAAATTTTAACGGATTATCTCAAAATTGTTATAGATCTAAAAATTGGTCCAAAGTGGGCACCCAACAAATCCTACTTGAATTCAAATGGGTATTCAAATGGGTATGCATTTCATTGAAGCAGATGCAAAAAATAGATTTGGATCCAACCATTGGAGTTGGTGTAATAGGTGTCAATGTTTTTCTTTTCCTTTTAATATTTGATTGGTCAAAGTAGGATTTGTTGGACACCTAACAGTAGATTTCCGGTCCACCATTGTCGACTATTCTTCAGTTGACGGCTCTAATGCGTCATGTCTCATCTACCCAATCCCATGGCCTATTGATGAATTGGGTGCCCACTTTACTTCTCAAAATTTTAACGGATTATCTCAAAATTGTTATGCTCACACAAGATATATATATATATATATATATATTTTTTCAAAAAAGAAAAATATTAAACAGACCAAATTTTTTAAACTATCTTATACGACAGTAAGACATAATCTCTATTTTTCGTGTATTTTTTAAATACACAAAAAATAGAAATTCTTTCATTCTACTACATTATTTAGTTTAAAAATTACTCAATGGTGGCAAATTAAGCCTCATCTATAAAATGTACTCTGTGCAGGTTTTGATACCGATAGAGAAGATAAAAAGTGCTAACCGAAGTGAGAATGTGAACAAGCCAGCGCAAAAGTACATGGAAATAGTGACGGAGGATGGTTTTGAATTTTGGTTCATGGGGTTTCTGCGGTACGAGAAAGCCTTCAAGAATCTTCAAAAGGCCATTTCTATGTCAAATTAATTATGTTAAAAATACTTTTTGAAGTTAGTTTTAAGAGAGAGGGCCGGGAAAGGAGTGGAGTTGTAGCTCTATTAGATAAATGTGTACGGGTTGGGGAAAAGAGCCCTTTCGAGTCGCACATTTCTTGTACAAACTTGTGGTAAGAAAAACATATAAATTAGGTAGCTATTTAGTTTCAATGCATGTAATTTATCCTTAGTATATAGACTGTCGTGGCAACAATCAAGCTATCTTATGTCTATTGTTTTTTTTTGTTAAGATAAGAAGTTCAAATTAAACTCTAATGAGTTCACTGTTGTGAATTGGAGTTGGAAGTGAAAAAAGAGAGGTTTGCTAGGAAATTTTTTTTTCGCAATCAAACCCTAAATCAGTTAATAAATTCCCATCAAATTTAAATTTTTGAATCAAAGTTTTGCAGATTAAAAACCTAACTCACAAATCCCCAATTCCCATCATAAAACCTTAACTTCCAAATAAAAAATTTCCAATTAAAAATTTTCAAATCAAAACCCTAACCCTACAAATCTCCAACTCCCATCAAAAACCTAACTACTTTGTTCAAAACCCATAAACACCTTAACAATCTCAAATACTCTATTTAAAAAAGAATTAAATCTTTTGTTTGCAATAGAAGAAGAAGAAGAAGAAGAAGGAGGAGATGGCTGCTATGGAGTGGTATCGTGAAGAATGAAGAAGAAAAAGTAGGAGGAGGAGCAACAACAACAGTGTCGGCGACGGTAGGCAGAGCAGTAAGGTGATTGTTATGGCAAGAGATGGAACATGAAAGTATCGGGAGTTTTATTTTTTTTAATTTGATTTTCATGAAAACCGACATCTAATTGGAACAATTAGAGCCATTAAAAACCAGATATATGGTTGGAGTGAAGTTACCAAACATAATTCAAATACAGCTGGGCCCACCTTAAACCTACAAAACCCGATTTTGGGGATTTCCAAACACCCCCTATCCTGTTTGGGAATATTAAAATCTGGTTCAGAACCATTTATAGCTATTCCATTTATTTCTAGCCATATTATACTCGAACAGTTTCTATTTTTTAGTTGTTTGTTGTTTGTCAGAAATTGAGTTCTAACTTGGTTTTTATTTTTATAGTGTTTGGTTCACAACATTGGTGTAGAAAAAATAATAAAAATTTGAAGCAAAATCAATAAAGTTTAAAGAGTGTAGAATCCACGAATTCATACATTCCAATGAAATCATCAATAACAAGCATAAATTGAAGAAAAATCCAAGAAATACAAATCTGCAGCGTAGAATTGGAAGAGCTAAAATATTTTTGGCTTCTTTGGATGGTTCCAATTACCAAATCAATGAAAACACAATAACACACAAAAAAAGAAAAAGAGAAAAAGAATCCAAACACAACCCAGTTCAAGAAATAAAGCTGCGGCCTTTTAGTTTTAGAGTTCTATGTGGTTCTTCAATGGCGCTTACCATGGATTTGGGATTTTATAGAAACAAGTTTCAGAAGCTTTTGTAACTCCATTTTGTTCCTTGGACTGCAAAAGTGAGAGATTCACTCATTGCGAAGGCAAGAGGTGCGAAGATAGAGTGATGAGAAGCAACCAAAAAAGGGATTGCAGAAAAAATAAGAGATGAGAAGCAACCAAAGAAGGGAGTCACAGATAGAAGAGAGGAGAAGCTGCTGAAGAGTTTTGGAAAAAGAGTTGGAAAAAGCGTGGAGAAAGCGTTGCGGTTTTCGAGAAAAAAATATCTGGTTTTTGTGTAATCCAGCTTTCTCTTGGAACAAGACTGAATGGCTTTTTTGGCTAAAATTAATACAACTAAAAACCAAATTTGTAACTTACCAAACACTTAATCAACGAATTTGGACCCACCTTATTCTCGAAAAAACCGGTTATTGGGTTTCCCAAACACCCTCTTAAAGATAAGGAAAATGCCATTCAATCTCATTTTTTAGCCTTCCTTTTCTTCCTCTCTTACATGTATGTCCAACCTAGGACAAGTATTTTAAGAATTTGACTATTGAATTAGATGTTTCGTTTATACATATTATGCATGCAAAAAATCCTATCGATCCAATGGTTAGTTTTTATATTTTTGAGAAAAATTGTAAAAAGTAATGAAAAATTCTGAAAAACTATCATAATTTATTATTTAAAAATTTGACTGTTACATCAATGTGATTTTTTGCATATATGATACGTATAAGTGGAACATCTAACCCAATGATTGATTTTGAGAAATACCTATTTTAAGTTGGTCAAACACACCAAAAAAAAGAAAAGATAGGCTAAAAAGGGAGGAAGAAACACCTATTCCCTTAGCATATATGTGGCTCTGCCACGTACTGTAATGAGCAGTGGTGAAAATGAAGGCTCAAATAGTTTTACTTTAATTTTATGTAAGCAAGCTGAATTTCTCCGATTTATTACAATATTTAGGTAAAGTTACACCATTCTTACAACAACAAATGCAACACGTGTGTTGTCCCGTGAACATTTTTTCAGAAATTTTTTTTTTTTTTTAAAAATCTATGTTATGTGAATGGTGTATGTAATTAAAATAAAATATTTAATGTTATTAAAAATTTGTGATTAAAAAAGTTTGAAAAATCTAACTGTATAAAAATGATATTAAATCAATACATATGATCTTAATAAACAATAAAATTTTCATATTATAAATTTAAAAGAAAGAGAGTACTAAAAATATTAGCAAAACTATATTTATTTTTGTATTAGAAATAAGAAATAGAAAGTAATTTATTTGGTATTTTATAGTAATTAATTGTTTGAAAAAAAAAATCATGTTTTATCAATAAATGAATTATATTTTAATAGAATTTTAATTTAATTAAGGATATTTTTACCCTATTTAATAGAATTTTATATCAATGAATTTTTATTGATGAAATTCAGTGAGATTATGCTTGAAAATTTTAGTTAGACTTAAAAATAAATTAATATTCATAAATAGTTTTCATGCAATTTTTTTTTTTTTTAAATCTATTTAATGTGACGGAAAGAATTTTAAGAGACAATGTCTATTTATATAGTTTTATAATTACATAGGAATATTTTGGTCAATCGATCAAAAGTTTTTTCCATATCGATAATTTTATATATATTATATTGATATAAATATTGATAAGGTTTCCATTATCCAGGCTGCAATATTCCAGCTCTCTTATTACAACCTTAAAATTGCAAACAGAGTGTTTTACAGTAAAGAAAACAAATTAACTCATCAAGTGTCAGCATTAATGATTAATTGTCTTCAATTCCAATGAGCAGACCCCACCTCGATCACCTCAGGCCTTCTTAAACATAATCTTGAATGGCACATCATTTAGAGCCAAACGTCTTTTTCCCTCACTAATAAAAATGCCCACATCCCTACACAAAACTTTGCAGTAATCACAGACCGATGGACAGAAAACAAGCTTGTAATCATCTTCATATCTCTCAATCTTGAACCAATTACTTGTAGTTTCACGACCCGGGTTTCCTTCAACTCCACCAGTAGTCACGAACCATTGCCCCGTTGATTCATCATGGCCGTTGAGCTTCCACACTGTGGAATCGACGCATATTGTCATGGCAGAAAACTTTATATTTAGATCGGTGGATACGCGAATAACACCTTTTTTCTGGTTCACTGGTGAAAATGTTAATGGGAGACCATTATGTACCTCTTGTTGCTCTTGGAAAACATCAAGTGGGCATGAGCCATTTTTAGTACTGGCCAGTGTGAGCCCACCGCCTCTTCCACGGATAACCGGCAAGATATAGTAGTCGACGCCTTGCCAGAGATTCTTGCCGGTGATGTCTAGCACTGGATCAGGTGCAGCTTCGGCTGCCGCCGGTAATGGGTTTGTTGCAAAGGCAAAGAGAAGGAAGGAAATAAGGAGTATTGCACTAGTCTTCATTTTAATCGTTACTAGTTGCTGTTTTGATGATGTGTAGAAATGAATGCAAGAGAGCTTGTATTTATAGTGCTTAGAACTTTATAGAGATGTGGTTATTGACTAAAAAGTTCACACGTAGCCATAGCTGTCAAGTTTCACCAAATCCATCTAAATTAAATTGCACTCGATTTAAAAAAGATCCCACTAAATTTGCACTCAATTTGTAAAAATAATAAAAAAATTTGGGTATTAAATATAATTTTGAGGAGTCAAATATGTTTTGAAGAGTCAAGTCAATAGCCCTTATCCTCCCCTACCCACAATCCCTCATGGAGGTCAAACCCATTCGATCTGCATAAGAGTACATTTGAATATTTCTGTCAACATTTCCGGCGATGAGGACACATACTCACATGGGTGTTTTTCTAGTTAGTCTGCAGTCCACCCTTTTGATTCTTATTTAGCCCCTTGATTTGCAGATGAGAACGTGACCATGCTCGTTGATCGATCACAAATCTTGTATTTATCTCCTAAAGAGAAAGGTAAGAAATTCAAAGCATTGACCTTAATTATACATTGAAACAAGGAAAAGAGAAGACCTAGATCGATCTAACCCATACCCCCTCATCCGAGTTTTTTGCAAATGTAGAGTTTGAATAATATAAAATGATAGAAATACAGTTCGTTCAAAAAAATTTCAAAAAGTAGGTGTAGCCGCAACTGTGGCTTCAAAAATCCTTTTTTTTTTTTTTTTTTTTAACCTTTAAATCTTGGAAAATTCGAGGAAAGGGAAAAAAATTAAAACCGCAATTGCGGCATTAAAAATTCATGAAGCCGCAACAGCGGCTTCACCGTTCCATCTCTCCACTTTTGTCTCCTGACAAAAGTCTCCTGACAAGCTATTCTTAAGTCTCCTGACAAAGCTTTTCCTTAAGAATAGACAAAGCTTTTCCTTAAGATTCTTTTACTTTGAGATAATAGCCATTATCTCAATGTTTTTTTCTATATTTCTCTATTTATTTCATTCTTATACTATATTCTACCAGATGCACCTTATGTAAAATTTTCAATAGAACGGGATTACAATAAATTTTTTTAAAAATTAATTATTGAATTATACATGTAAGAAGATAATAGTATAAGGTATATTTTGTATATGATAATTTTCGTAGAGTCGATTGTAAAATAAATTTTAAAAAAATGAATGTTGGATTAAATGCTCCTTTTATATATGTTAGACCTACCCATCAGTTTTTGAAAAATGTCATCAAAAATTTGTCATTGTTTTATTCTTTAAAATATCATCATTTTTTTACAATTAATTAAAAAAAAAAAAAAAAAACCTGACCGTTGGATAACTGTGATTCTTGGTAGGCCTAACATACATAAGAGGAGTACCCAATCCAATGATCGATTTTCAAATTATGTTATACAATTGGTCCTATAGAGGTTTTGTTAGAGAAAATCAAACCATTTTAAATTTTGGGTTGGTTTGGTTTCACAAAAAATTCAATCCATTTAAACCGTACCAAACTGTTTTAAATTTTTTAAATTTTTTTTTAAATTTTAATAGTGTTTCATTTATTAAATAATATAAATACCTAAAGTTTACAAATATTAATAGTATAACATTTATTAGTAGTTTTCAACATCTAAAAAACGAGTGAAATTGATTAGCTTATTTAGGTAAATATTATTGTTATATAGTTGTACTTATTTTATTAAAGATTGTTGGACCTGCATTATTTTAGATAGTTTTAGTGTTTTTCTTATCTTATGTATGACTTTTAGTAGGCACAAGTTAGGAAACATATTTTTGGAAAAACATATTTGATATTTTTGCCAAATTAAAATCTCCAAAGTTAGTCTATTTTTATTATTTTAGATTAAGAAACCATTCAAACCGCGTGGTTTGGGTTGGCTTGGTTTAACTTTTATAATGGCTTGGTTTGGGTTGGAATTTTAGTGAGACGTTATAATTGGGTTGGCTCATTCAAACCGACCAAACCGGATCGTTTACACCCTTACACAGAATACGTATACATATAAATTAGTATTTGGAGGCTATAGCACATTAAAATCCACTCATACTGAACATCGTAATCTTGTGAATTACTGTAATCATGATGATGGACCTGCCTCATCATGAGATGGTGGTACAAGATTGTTGGGAGGTCCGATCCTTATACGCGTCATGCATACATACCAACGCATATAACCCTCAGTGGTTCCTAGGGACATTGTTGCTGGATTAATGACAAATTGTGCACGTTGCTCCCATACACTGATGGCATCATTGTGAACTTCTGTCCAATCTATGGTATATCGACCTCGACCTCGTCGATTGTATCTGTGTAAAGACTCAGAAGTATCGGCGTTGGCCGAAATGTATTGCTAGAACCCAAATTGTCTTAGAACTCGCTCTGGGCAATGTTGCTTGACGTATGCAAAGCATATAAGTGGAACTTGAGCCATCCACAGATGCCGTCATTGATAACAAATCAATGGTGCTCTCTGTATGCGATGTTCGGGATAAGGCTCCCAAATAACCTGTGAATGGAGTTAGGTTATAGAGAAACACAATATACATAAAGATATTTAAAATTTATAATATTTAAATTTATTTAAAAAATAATATAAATATGTACCTCGTATGGGGTAGCTCCATCAAATTGAGTCTATATGCGTGTAGGAGGTCGAGAGGATTAGTTGTCGTTGACCTAGCCTCTCCTGTAACCCATTAAAATCAAGTGAATCACACACAGTAATGAGATGTGTATCAGAACCCTCTTGACTGAGTATCATCTCACCGCCCCAGTAACAGCAAAGTGTAACATCATGTCCGACCATAGTGTGAGCCTTTTAAAACAATGACAAATAAATGCATCAATGATTTTAAATATATGTAATGTATATAGGCACACTGTTTGCAAAATCCAGTGTGGAATACGAATTTTTAGAATCCGACCGTTGGATTAGATATTCTGCTTATACATATTATATATACCAAAAATCACAACGTTCCAACGGTTACTTTTTTTTTTTTTTAAAAAAAATATATTTTATAAATAACACAGCTTTAAAATAAACTGTAAAAAAAACTATATAAAAAATTGCCAAGTTTTTTTTTTTTTTTTTAAAAAAAACCAACCATTGGGTCAATGTGATTTTTGATAATGTGACATATCGAACCAATTACTTTTTTTGGGGTGGGGACACAATGACTTTTTTTTTGTTCAAACAACAATTTTAATATAGTAAGATGCATAAAGTTTGAAACAAATATTATTTCTGATTTTTTTCAATTATAACAACTCCTACAATAGAATCATCAGTATGATATATATATATATATATATATATATATATATATATATATATGACAAGTTATGTAGAGATATTTGGAATTTTTAGGATCCGACCGTTGGATTAGATATTCTGCTTATACACATTATATATACCAAAAATCACAACGATCCAACGGTTATTATTATTATTATTTTAAAAAAAATATCACAGCTTTAAAATAAAATGTAAAAAACTATGTAAAACTGTCACAGTTGTTTTTTTAAAAAATCAACCATTGGGTCAATGTGATTTTAAATATATGTAATGTATATAAGCACTGTATATAGGCACACTGTTTGCAAAATCCAGTATGAAAAACGAATTTTTAGAATCCGACCGTTGGATTAGATATTTTGCTTATACACATTAGATATACCAAAAATCACAACAATCCAACGGTTACTTGTTTTTTTTTTTAATTTAATTTTATAAATATTACAGCTTTAAAATAAACTGTAAAAAACTATATAAAACTGTCACAGTTGTTGTTTTTTTTTTTTTTTTTTTGAAAAACCAACCATTGGGTCAATGTGATTTTTGATATATGTAATGTATATAGGCAGAATATCTAATCCAACGGTCGGTTTCTCAAAATTCTTATCAATATTTTTTACATAGCTAGAGTGGGAAAATGGAAATAATAAAACAATTTAATTGTAATTGCAATAATAAAAATAATAAAACATACGTACCTGATAATGGAAGTTCTTACTGATACTTTATGTGAAGAAGTAGAGATGATCTCCCGGAAGTGAGAATGAAATTATATGAATTGTGTAAGTGGAGGTTGAGAGAAGAAGTGGTATGGAAATTATATGAATGATGTTATTGAGAGAGGTTCGGATCATATAAAATTTGAAGAGAATGAAACTTGTAATTTAAAGAATGGGTTTCACGGGTTTTTTGAAGGGTCAATCATCTTACATTGCCTAATCTAGATAATAGATAGTAGAGGGATGCATGCTGCCTGCAAAGCTGCTTGTGCAGCTGCAAACCTCACTTCATTTTGAATAAAATAGTAATGTATAGGAAAGTTGATTGAAGGGTCATTCAACCATGCCTGCAAAGCTGCTTGTGCAGCTGTAGATGCATGTGACAAATCTCACATGTGTAGGAAAGTTGCTTGCGTAGGAAAGTTGCTTTGGTAAGGTGATTTGTCTCAACTTTGTCAACTTTGTCAGGAGACCGTGAGGGGATAAGAGGCCACATTAATTTTTATTTCCGCAATTGCGGTTTTATTTTTATTTTTTCTCTTTTTCCATTTTCCGGGATTTTCCAGGATTTATATGTTAAAAAAAAGGTTTTTGAAGCCGCAGTTGCGGCTACACCTACTTTTTGAATTCTTTTTGAACGAACTGTATTCCAGTCATTTTATATTATTCAAACTTTACATTTGCAAAAAACTCCCCTCACCCCTCACCACCTATGCTATCTAGCTTCAAGGCCAAAAGATAGTTGGGCACATATTTAGGATGAGTCTTGGAACAAAATATTATATAATTATAATACTTCTATTTTCTCCCATTTTTGGCAATGACATCCTCTTTAATTTCAACTACAGAAGACCCTCTTGATGGTACAGACGTTTAATACAATTTATTCAGTTCTGTTTAATGTAATATTTTGATTTTAGGATTATATTAGTCATTTCAAAAGGCTATTTAACAACGTTGAGGTTTCGTCACTGCTAGAGTGTTTTTATAATTTTTAAAACCTTCTGTTTAAAAATTAGAAAGGGTGTAAGAATAATTTTTTTTCACAATGAATCAAAATAATATTTTATAATTTAACAAAAGATACGAGAGTAGATATATAAAGCTGGGCCAGAAAAAGAATTCGGGTAAAAGATGGCAAGCTGTTGGCCCAAGGGGATTCCAGCTAAGAAGAAAATTTTCTCACCCACCTCAGCTCGATCACAATAAGACATGGGATTCAGTCCGATATTGATGCACTAATTAATGTGGTTGGTTTGCATTGAACTTTGCTACCAAGCCCGTCTGTTAGCATATTTAACTACACTATTAGATTCATCGAGCACATAACCAACAAAATATTTTACTAATGCTTAATCAAAGAACTAAGTCTATATTTCGTTATTGGGAATTTCCTTTTTCTTGAGAATGGAAATGGTTTTTTTTTTTTTTTTAAACACGTGTCTATGTATGGTTGACTGGTAATTGAGAATAAGATTACTAAAAAATTACAAATTCCCTTGTTTGATTTTGCAGGATTATCATTGGTCAAAAGTATGGAAATTCCCAAACTACCCAAAAACACAGCCTTTATATGCAATCCTAACATATATAATATGCTTCTCTCCCATTCCAAATGAACCAAATAAAATGGACATTATATTATTAAATGGGTACAAAATATTTGCCAATTAATGAAAATCCTTCGGACTTTAAAAGGGTTTTTATTAAATCCATCATTTTGAGAATCCGTAGTCATTTGAATCAGAACCCCTAAGTTCATTATACAATCAAAGACTAAACAACAAGCAACTTTTGTGCTAATTTTCTAAAGCAACTCGGAATTGGTTGATTAAGAAATTCACAGTTTTTGTTGAAGGGTTTGCAATAAAGCTCAAAGTAGAAATCTTTAATTTTCCCATTATGCTCAGTTTTTTTGCTGAGAAAATGTTGGAAAAGACAAGAAATTTAAAATTTTGAATATTATATACATTTCCTTTTAAAAATAAGTTGCAGAAAGAGAGAGGCTTTTTCGCGTCCGGATTTGCTGGTGTGCAGGCCTTTGCTCACTAGGTGGTGAACAGCCCTTGGAAGGGCGACACAGAGGCGCAAAAGGGGATCTAATGGCTGGGGCAAAAAATACAAATGGGAATGTCATTTTGGGATTAAAAACACTGTTAACGTCTGTTAACGTCTCTCTCATTAGTCTACTATCTCTCCCAATAGTCCACTATCTCTCCATCTTCCCTTAAATTTTTTGTTTTTCTCTCTTCACAACCCAAAGGTTTCTCTCCTCAAAACCCAAATTTCCTCTCCCAACAACAATCTGAGCTCTCTGTGTCTCTCAATGGCTACTACAATGGGAAATAAAACCCAGTCATCATCACAGCACTCCTCACTCCAACATTCTCCCATACGCAAATAAACTCTCCCCTGTAAATCTAGGGTTTCAAACTCACTATATATATAGGATTTTTATCATTTTGAACTCAAAATCCCTAAACCTTACCTCTAACCCTAATGACACTGGAAAGATACAAAGTACTAATATCGGCAATGGAAGCGAAATTATCTACATTCCACGGTTCCTATCGTTTGATGAGTCTTGGAAATGATTCCATTACCTTGACAAACAGATTCCTTGGACCAAGCCTACAATTCGCGTCTTCGGACGATCTTGCCTTCAGGTTTATTTCTGAAAGAATTCCGATATAGGATGGACTCGCAGCGGAAGACGGACATTAAAAATTTGTTTGGTTTGAATCCATCCATCAAAATCCAGCAGGAGTTTGAACATGCATCGGATCATGAATATATAAAACAAAAACATATATTTAACAATGTAAACATACTTGAATTCCTTTCGATGTAACTTCGTCGCGAGCTTCAAAGTGGATGAAGTCTCCAAAGTATCGACATGAGCACAAGACCTTGAGAACCCTTACAACTAATCAACCCTTGAAGAGAAGCAGGCTTGTAGAGAGAGTGGGGATTTCGGCTAGGAGAGAGAGAGAGTGGCAAATTCGGCCCTAGGGTTTCTCCACTATTTCTTAGCCTCCACTATTAGAGATGATGGTTGCTTAGTGATACCTTGACCTAGCACCTCCTTTTATATAAAATATTTCTTTTATTTGAAATTTGACCCCTCACTTATTAACTATTAATAATAAGGTTCAAATTAATAATAAATATGAATATTCCATTTTCTTTAATTCAAAAGACTCACTTATGCCCTTAATGTGTGTGCCCCTTTGAGTTCACTCTAACCTAGTAGTGGTCAGGGACATCTCGATGTTTTCTAAAATAGAAACTTTCTATTTATGGTTCAATTGAAACAATTTCAATTTTGTCCTCAATGATTACACTTACCATTAGGCCTTCACTAGTCATGATTGACATCTAGCAACATATCATGATGTACCCTAGGTGTGGGTGAATAGCAGAACTAAATGAACCCTTCATGTTACTTAATCTTTCATCTCTTAATGTCACAGTTAAGATAATCAAGGCATGGTTATAAGTCAAAACCCATAGCTCAACTTCTTGTTATATGTTCTACAAAGTATAATCTGAATTAGATGAACTCGATGAAACACTTTCACAGTTCACATATCACTCTGGCCAGAGATTTAAACTGAGAATTATCTTTGTGAACTAACCCTGACATCCTCTCTCATCAAAGTGAGAGTGATGATTCCTTATTGCACACTCATCTATCTTCATGCATAACTTATTAGAGCCAATGAGTACCGATTACATCATAATGGTTAAGGCTGTACGAGATACTATCAAACCCTAACAACCTATACATAAGATAGCCTTGGTGTCTTAGGTTTAAGGACTACAAAATAAATAGACGTAACAAAAGAATATTCATTTGACTAAACTCCATAAGAATATTTTTGCAGATCAGGTTCAAAGTACATATTCTCTAATATGCACCCACATATTAACTATAGTGTCACTACACAGATAGGAAATAGTATCTATCCTCCCAATGGAGTTAGTTTAAATCTTTGCTACTCTTAGTGGTTTATAAATGTCCACTTTAATAAACCTATGAGTAGGAACTCTTTACAATAAATGTGTATGAGAAATATCAGTCACCCTATCTCAACAACTTGAGATGTATATTTCTCTTATCATTTATTCAAGGACTCTATCATATATATATATATATATATAAACACATAAGATAAGTTTATACCTTCTAATCAATATAATATGAAATTGATATGCCCTTCAGGATTGGTTTTAGGGCATATCTCTAACAATTTCTACCCATATATATATATATATATATATATAGTTGCGCTGCGTATGTGTAATTCCTATTTTTCCCTCTTTATTGCTTGGAATCAGTCTTTGTTCAATCATTTGAGATGATTACCTCTTTTTTCTCCCTTCAAAATAGTGAGCAATCAATTTGATTTTACGTTTTATTTGAGTGCTGGGAACAAACTTGAAAATTTTGAGTCTTGAAAAGGGGCATTGCTCTGAGAGCTCAGATTAAGCAAATCTAATATTAGAGGTGCTCAGATTGTTGTTGGGAGAGAGAAAATTTGGGTTTTGAGGAGAGAGAACTTTAGTTTGTGAAGAGAGAGAAACCAAAAATTTTGGGGAAGATGGAGAGATAATGGACTATTGGGAGAGATAGTAGACTAATGGGAGAGGCATTAACAGACGTTAACAATGTTTTTAATCCCAAAACGACATCCCCATTTGTGTTTTTTACCCCAATCATTAGATCCCCCTTTGCCCCTCTGTGTCGCCCATCCAAGGGCTGCTCACCACCTAGTGAGCAAAGCCCTACTCACCAGCAATTCTGAACGTGGCTTTTTCCAACTTTTGCACTAGAAAGGTTTATGCAGGCCAGCACCTAAGCGTGATGGCTGCGGCTCGTGTAGTGACGAACAAAGTGAGGGATAATTCCGGGAATCAATCACCGGAGGCAACGAAATCCAGTCAACTTTGTTAACCGCGGATTTCAATTGATGCGACCAAGCTAGGAACTTGATTAGGAGGAGGAATCAATCCATTCCAAAGCAAAATAACTTGCTAGGATGTTTTTTTTTTTTTAATCAAAATTCTTTATATCTTCTTTTTTTCATTCCAATAACAGTTTACATAGATTACATGATGTCATAAATGAAAACACTTTCCTATAGAACTAATTAATACAACTCCCAAGAGACTTCACATTTTCCTAGGTAGTCCGCCATCCTTTCCTAGATACATTAAATAAGACAATAATCTTTGTTAGGTTTAGTTTATGAGTGTTGGCTTGTTTCGTTCCAAAACTTGGTTTGGGTTGTACATTTATAGATGTGTACTGATGATCACAAGTGAAGACGTGCTAAAATCCTCTTATATCAACATGGATTAGGATGGTAAGTGACCTAGTGACCTAAGGATTGAGCCTA
>JAESVK010000137.1:3860436-3919943 GCA_017140935.1 Hamamelis virginiana | reverse complement strand
TCTCCCTAATGTCACGAAATTCCCTATGCACTCGCTGCTCGAGAGTGTTGAAGCTCTCATGTATACCCACGGAAAAAGTATCAAAACAATTTAGTAGACGTTCCATGGGGTCTTAAGAGCCCTCACCTTCGAGAATTTGAGGAGCATCTCTCTTTCTTCTTCGATTTTGCACATTGGCTTGATTTACTTCCCACCTTTTTTCATTTGCAATCCACTTGTAACCCATTTTCACAAAAGTAGCTTCACAAAAAGTGTGTGAATCACTATTTGGGTCATTCTCCTCTATCTCAGTTTCAGAAATTGTATCAACTCCAAGGATATCAAAAATGCGAGTTAATAGCATCCCAAATGGTAGGGCATGATTGTGGAGAGTTGCAAAGGTGTGAATATGGTCAATGATAACATGTGCAAGATTAATGGGTTCTTTTGTAAGCACCGCCCATATCAAAAATACATGTCATTCAGAAACGTATGTATAACTACCTGATTTGGGCATGACGTTATGGACAATGATAGAATGGATGACCCTAGCATCAAGAGTGAGTTGAGAAGTGAGTTTAGTCCAATCATGTATCTCCATTGTGGGATTACTACAAATTAGGCGAATCGCATCGAGCATGGGAAATTTATCGCTCTTTAGGGGATGATTTTCAGCCTTGAACCAATGTAATTCACCAATTGGAATGTTAAAGAGGCCAGCAAGAATGTTTTTATCAAATTCGATTTTGACACCTTTGACATAGGAGTGAATGGAGTGTTTATTTGCAGTGGCTAAGTTTGAACAGAAATGCCTAACAAGTAATGTGGTGGTTGGATTAGCAAGCTCAATAATGGGCAGCCAATGAAGGTCTTTGAAACAAGAGAAAACAAAAGGAAAACGTTCTTTTAAGAAGGAGTGAGGAACTGTCTTACCAAACACAATGGTTCGAGAGGCAATTTTTTCATTGTAGAGGAGTTCACACTTTTGATTGATGAAATACTTCGAATAAGTCTCTCGAATGCGACGAGGAACGTCTTCAATCACCTTCTCTTTGCCTTTGTTCCTTATGGTTGCTCGTGAGGACCCTTCTCCATGAGAACGATGCCCTGGTACCAATTTTTTAGGAGCCATGGGTATGAAATCACAATAGAAGCAATGAATGGCTAGAAAACTAGTTGGGAGAAGATTAAAAATCACTTTGGTATGAAAAGTTAGGGTTTTGGAGAGAAAACGTGAGAGAAAATGAAATAAACTTGATTGAAAAATGAACGGGCACGAAGTTTAAAAAACAGAGTCTCCGAGCTTTAGTCGACTAGGCATGGTGATTAGTTGACTAAAGGGATGTTTAGTCAACTAGTCACTATGTTTAGTCGACTAATCAAGAGGCAGTAGCTATTGTAAATTTTCCAGAAACTTTAGTCGACTAGGGATACTTGCTTAGTCGACTAAT
This sequence comes from Hamamelis virginiana, assembly GCA_017140935.1. NCBI lineage: Eukaryota > Viridiplantae > Streptophyta > Magnoliopsida > Saxifragales > Hamamelidaceae > Hamamelis > Hamamelis virginiana. Next base: position 3,918,513 of record JAESVK010000137.1, on the reverse strand, counting down.
CGAAGCCGTTCATGAATATTTTGAAAATTCAGTTCCTTAGTCGACTAGTAACTAATTGCTTAGTCGACTATGGCTTTCCAAAAATTTGATTTTTCAAAAATTTCTTTATAAAAAGCCTTTTTACGTGTATGAATGATATATAGATGATTATGCAACAATAAAATAGCATATTTAAGCACATAACAAATTAATTTTGCTATATGTAAGTATATATATCAATGTACCTATGAAGCACACATCTTCAATAGCATTTTATTTATATCATAATATAAACAATTTTAATCAAATCAAACATATCAAGATGTATCATATGATAAGCAAATATTTAATGGGTATTGCATAACAGTTAAATATCAAGATACAATATACAAGAATTAATGAAGTTTTACTAGTTTACCAACTAAGTTAGTTTTCTTACCTTCATATTTCAAGATATCAACCATGATCATTAAATTTATTTTCATTGTCATGAGAGGATGATATGTTGGAATTGTCCTCTTCATCATACTCAATTTTAATCAATTCAAGAGCATTCAATTTTATGAGTATAGGGCAGTACCTTTGCTTGTATCCTTTTTCAAGACACAACTTACATAGAGATATGTTAAACAAGCAACAGTATTTTATAAACATATAGATATTTGCAGTGTGTGCATTTACAAGTATAAAATTAACATCCTGAAAGTAGACCTTACTGTTCCAAAAGGCATCAGCGAATATTTTATTGTACTTAATTGCAATCGGACAAACAGTGCGGCCTAGTTTAAAAGCTCCCTAAAAGAAATTAGAAAAAAAAAATGTTAAAAACCATCAACAACTTAAAGAAACAGTGAGATCAAATAAGTTTTTCCCTCAAATTCAATGCCCTACTTTATGATAAAAAAAAATATCTTCTATTCCAGACCAATATGCATTTATTTCTTTTTGTGCTGGAAAAGCATCGGAATCAAAGAGTAAAAATAACTACTTACATCAATTTGAAAAAATGAAAACGGCATTTGTTACATTTACCGAGTTATTTTCTGCAATGAGAAAACAGAAACGGATACCTTCTTAAACATGAAAGTGTAGTGGTTATTTACACAAGTCCCTTCTGAAAACATAAGAATAGGGTTATTGTCGGCACCTTGAGTGTGGTTCCTTAGCCTGAAATATACACCCATATTACAACAACAGAAACTATGCTTTATTAAAATACATTCAACACTTTCCATTAACACTTACTTCCTTGCTACAATTTCATGATCCTTTGCCTCATCACGATTGGACAAGATACATCCAACACTATCCAATATAGTGTTTTGCAATAGTCCTACACAATAATAACGTATTTCCGGCCATCACAATTTGCAACTTTTTCCTGTAAAAGCAAACAATAATAAAGAAAACGCATTACTTATAAGCCAAATGTAGAATTAAGAGAGAAGGGAGAGATTTTTAAATAAATAGAAGTTTGACATTTAAAAGCGTGATATTAATGATATGTGGTATGATTAGTACCCTAATTGCTGCACCAACTGCTGTTTCTAGCTGAAGAACTTTGATCCCATCAACTTCCTGGAAAAAGATTTAACTTCATTGGTAACTTGCTTATCAAAACCTCAAAATTGGCATCTTAGCATGGATAAATCAATGTAAGGAAAAGAGTGTACCTTTGGGTTTGGAATAATTTCCATCTTTAATGCATTAGCTTTCACAAGCCTTTTAATCTCATTCAAGTACACCCACCTATTAAAAAAAAAAAAAAGTCAGTTTTTAACCCATGTATGTTTACAACATTGAAGGCAATGTGACATACAGATTGTTTGTGTTGAAAATTTTACATTTCTCTATTGACTTGAATTCATTGACCTGGATGAAGCAAAAGAGGCATCACACGACAGCCATAAACTTGCATAGGTTCATAGGAGCAAAAGAGAGCATCACATGACAGCCATAAACTATTGCATAGGTACATAGGCAACGCAAGACACTGGTACAGTAGCTAATGCTTCATAACATTTGAAGGCAAGCAAGTCCAGAGAGGCCCTTGTCATGGTGCCTAGCAGAGCACCGTGACTTATGCAACAGTGTAAAGTGGCAAGCACCTCCTTGAACATAGGAGTGCAGAAAAAATGTTGAGTACATGCTCAACCGACTTTTCTTTAATTAACTTGGGGAATTCTAGAAGAGAAAAAAGAAAAAGAAAAGGAAGAATAGAAGCTGTAACCAAATTTTTCCTTTTCTTTTTTAATTTGAATCTAGTGGTTCATATCCATTTTTCACTGCTCAGTTCATTTGTTGTCATCATGTCTGATGAAGGGGATGATCAGTCCGATTTCAACCTAAATACAACTAATAAAAAATTATTTTTTTGGCACTTTTTTATTTGCTAACCAATCAAAAATTCTTCTTTTAACACTTTCATTATCAATTGAACTTCTTAGGCTAATTGGTACCCACACAATCATATTAATGTATTTAGTCGATGTCAACTCCTCATTTGAATTGATGTCAACTAACTTACAGGTAGGATATTAATTTTCTTATAAATTGTTGACTTTTAAGAATTAATGTCAATTCACTTACACAGATGCCTTTCTTAGTGCCTATAACTCTACCACCTTGGCAGTGACTTTTGCTTTAAAGTACAATGGGAGTTGTAAGAGTTGCAGCTTGCTTCCCATAACAGATTTTAGTTACACAAAAGGAAAATTAAAACTTAAAAATGAAGGGTAAAGTGGAACATAGAACCATAGCTTACGTGTTCATCAGGGACCTGTGCAATTTCCAGGAGCTGCACCACACAGTAGCAGAGAAGATGTCATTTATTACTGATGTTCTTATTTTTTAAAGCAAACAGGCAAACATTGAATGCATTAAGAATGGACAACCTTCAATAAGTAAAAAAATTGACAGTTGATTCATGTAGACTTAAATAAATCTGATATTTTAAAGTTTTTTAAAGAATAGGTTTTTAACATAGTCCAAAGTTGGAACCCAAAAATTGTAACCACAAGCAAGAAGGCCTACTTTGATCAATTCTTTGCTATTTTCACTAGCTACTTATTCTATGAGGTTTTTTATTTTTATTTTTTTCAATGAAATATTTTTATTAAATTAAAATTGATCACAATAGAGAACTAACACCCATAAACTAACACCCAAACAGAAAAACCCAAAGCCTCAAATACATACAAAGAAAACCAAAGAACACAAACAAAGAAGACACAAAACAGAGCATAGAAATCACTATAGTCCATCAAAACCCTGCTGCTATGATATCAGAGGATCATGATCAACCAGCCACAAAACTGAACAACAACTAGTGCACAAGATTCTTCGTCTCCACAACCCCATCCCTTGATTATTCCAATCTTAACCAATTAACCAAACCACCCAACCATACTACTACACCTGAATCTTCACAACTCCGCCCTTTGATTATTCTAAGCTTAACATATTAACCAAACCGCCCAACCCATGCTACAACACCCAACCTAGCTCACTTGTTCAATACATCAATGCAGCAGAAGAAAATAAACCTTCAAGCACCTAACACTCCTAGCACCTACTGACAATGATTGAACCTACTAACACTCCGAGCACCTACTTATTCTATAAGTTGCATCAAGTTGTTGGCTATTAATCCCATAAATACTTATCTAAAAGGAAATGCCATTATAAAGCAAAAGATTCTTCTTCTTCTTCTCTTTTTTTTTTTTCTTTTTTTTTTTTTTAATTACTATAAAAGTAGTATAATAAGCATCCATCAGGTTGCTTGCCAAAGACAAAGAAACCTACAGAAAAACATACAAATGGAAAAGAGACTAGCTCACTGCAGGACAACAGAGAAAGACCTAAGGGACGATGGACAAAATAATGTATTTAGCTTACAAAAGATGCCAATTCAAAGCAAGCGATGCTCTTCCCACCTCTAGAAAATATACTACTACTATTACTAACATATTAATAGGGTCCTACAAAAGGGCAAGAAGTCTCAAATTTTATGGACTAATGGTGAGGAATACTATTACAAACCAAGGGCACATGGTAGATGCTAGATATATGGGAAGTGATTTTCCTATTGTCGTGCTTGTATGTCTTAGCTAATTAACCAAAGAGAATGTGGGATTCCTTGGCCTTTTCAAAGTATTATAAAACTTGAAAGCAGAATAGCATTAGAAAAAAATAGACAAACCATAATTCATTGGCTTTGTCTATGTTCTAAAAGACAACACAGACATACTTTCAAATAACTGTGCCATGATATATAACACACTGGAAATAACAAAAATGCCTGAAGCAATATACTTTTTCACTGAAACAACTATATATTAAGAGCACAATGCGTAGTACCGGGAATCCCCACTACCTTTAGAACTATTCTGCAATATGGCTTAAATTGAAAATAATCTTATCCAACCCCCAATACTGTAGAAAATTAAACCCCTAACTAAAAATTATAATCTTTGGTGATATGTTCGACTAAAATCAAATCAGAAAATACAAAACTTTATATTTTGTATAAAATATAATGTAAAAAACCAGAAAATAGAATAAACTTACCTGACCGATTGCCGATGAGAAATATTTGGCCGTTAGAATTTATAATCTTTGGAATATGCATGGTTCGGCAGAAATCAAATCAACAAAAACAAAACTTATATTTTGTATAAAATACAAAATACAAGACCAGAAAATAGTAAAAAACTCACCTGATCGGTTGATCTTCAAAGAGAGACATGGGAGAGAGAAATCTTTGGAGAGGTTTTTACTGCGATGTATGGAAAAGAATGAGGCTGTCGACTGCGATAGAGAACGAAGAGGGGGGCTTAGAGAGAGCAAATTGATGGTCTGTGCAACGAAGACGATGAGGGCTTAGAGAGATGGAGAACGATGAGGAAGAGAGGAAATCAATGGTCTGTGTGATGGAGAACGATAGGGCTTAGAGAGATTGAGAACGATGAGGGAGAGAGACGTATCGTGGCCTCGTGGGTTTCTGAGCGCCAAAAACAGGTCGTGTTTTGCTGCGCGCCAAAAAGTATGGATTACGGTCTCTCTCTAACCGTCATATTTTTAAGTATAAAGATGACAATTTTAAGTATAATGTCATCCTTATCAGTATCATCTACCCCTTTAGATGATGGTTTTGGCTCAACTGTCATCACTTATTCTTAAATATGACAATTTTTTAAAATTGTCATTATTTTCAAAAACCAAATGTCATCAATAATTATTTTTCTTGTGGTGCAATTGGAAGATTCAACCAAAACGAGCATTATTGGGAATAACCACAGTAACAGCTACAAAGGAAAGCTTGAATTTTGAATGTTACTCCGGTATTTGCTTTTAGCTCTGTTGTACAAAAGAATTTGACCTATGGAATGTTTTGTAATCTATAATCTATTGTTGCTTTCTTACAAAAGCCTTGGCTTGAACCAACCTCGCTGCAAAACAGTCTTCTTCAAGGCACCAAAGTAAAATTATATTATTCTGAAGTCTGAACTCGACAAATTAATCAAAATCTAACTTTGAAAGCTCAGTGATCCCTTCTAAGACCAAGTAAATTTCTGTTCCGAAATGCTGCATTGTATCCTCAGCAAGGAACTCGTGAACAGCCCCATTCACCTCAACCCAACTACATCCGGGCTTTTTCTTAACCCTTCGATCTCTCATCATCTTCCTTGTCTTCAATGCATCCTCCCACCTATTTGCAGATCGATAAATATTCCAAAGAAGTATATACACCCCATCATCGTCTGGTTCTAATTCAATTATCTTCTTTCCTGCAATTTCAACTAATGTCAAGTTCTTATGGACTAAGCAAGCGCTCAGTAATGATCTCCAGATAACAGCATCTGCACTAATGGGCATTTGTTCAATCAACTCTTTTGCTTCTTCTAAGAGCCCTGCTCGGCCAAGAAGATCCACCATACACCCATAATGCTCAATCTTGGGTTTATAACCATAGTGCTGTATCATTCTGTTGAACAAACTCTGCCCCTGATCGATGAATCCCGCATGACTACAAGCAGATAGAATTGACACAAATGTCACCTCATTTGGGTCCAACCCAGATTCTAAAAAGTCATTAAAAACCTGAAGTGCACGGCTTCCTTTCCCATGAAATGCATATCCGTAAATCATACTAGTCCATGAAAATACATCCTTTTTTGGCATCTCGTCAAAGATCTTAATAGCCATATCAAGGCTTCCACTCTTCGAATACATATCAATCAAAGCATTGTTCACTGTGACATCCATATCCATGTTGCTTTTGTTAATATAACAATGAATAGATCGGCCGAGATCAAGTGCCCCAATATCAGCTGCACCCGAGAGGACAGTAACAATTGTGATTGCCGTGGGAGGATCATCCTTCCCTTCCAATCTCATTTTCTGAAAAAGGTCTAATGCCCGAATTGGGGTCTGGCCCCGAACATAACCCGTGATCATGGCTGTCCAAGAAATTGAATTCCGGTGCGGCATTTTATCAAACACATGGCGAGCTGAGTCCAAATCATTGCATATGATGAACCCATTAAGCAAACTAGTCCATGAAGCGATATCTTTGGTTCCCATCTCCCTAAACACTAAATTAGCCACTAAAACTTCTCCATTTCGGCAATACATATCGATGAGCGCATTACCCACAATTGGGTCCGAGCCCAAGTGAAATCTAAAGATCATCCCATGAACTATCTTCCCACTAAACACATCTTTGTTTCGCCCACAAGCAGAAAGGGCACTAACTACAGAAAAGCCATCGGGTCTTAGACCGGTGAGGATCAATTGCGAGAAGAGAGAAAAAGCTTTGGTTGGATGTTGGTTGCGTAAGTAGAGAGAGATGAGACAGGTCCATGATACTATATCTGGGTTTTGAATTTGATTGAAGACATTGTGAGCTTCTACAGGTTTGTCCAGATTTGCGTAAGTGTTGAGAATTTTGCAGGCTAATGGTTGGTGATTGTGGAGTGCCAATGTTATAGCATGGGCATGAATTTTCTTCAGGGTATCGAGGCTGGCACATCTCTGTAGCAAAATGTGCAGGATTCTATGGTTCATCTATTCCATTCAAACTAGACAGATTTGTAGATTTTTTGTTGTGTAATGGAGATATGACCGTTAAAAATGAAAAACATCAATTAAATTTTCAAAAAATGACAAAACAAAGCCAATGAATGTGAGCATATTCTTAAGAAAGGCTGAGTCGGTATGCGCATAGGAGAGTGACTAATATTTGTCTACTGTGCAAGATGTTGCCTAAATTCTAATAACATTAATTGGGCACACTCCATGATTGTTGTAATTTATCTTCTGTATTCAAGAAACATGGATATTGATATTAATTTTGTTATTCTATTCTATTTTATTTTATTTTATGACGAGGGTGTCCGGGCCACTTTATGCGCACCTCGACTAATCCATCGGATGACCGCAATACCCAACTAACCACGGACACCGGGTAAGACGCAAGGCAAATACCTAGATAGATGGTACAGGAGACTCGAAACAAGGATCTCGGACTTGGTACGTCGAAGCCCAACCATCTGAACTAACCTCCTGGGTTTATGCTATTCTATTATTAGTCACAATTGGTTGAGATCCTTTAACATATTTTTAGATGTCGTCATAGGATCAAACATTGACATCCTCCGCGATAAAATACAAAAAAAAAAACAAAACCAAGAATGAGTCTTTTTTTGTTTTCCTGCACCATTTCATTTTACAGCTTAATTACATGGAAGTTAAGCTTTCTTTTTTCTTAATTTTCTCCTTAATAAAGGGATTAATTTCTCCTTAATTTCTTTGTGTATGCTTGAGCTTGTGAATTACATGCAATGCAGCGGGAATGAACAAATTAAATAGGCAAGGCCTCTCCATAATATTTTCAACAGTTACTGGGTCCAACCATAATATATATAAGCACTTTGCTAACATGCAATAGTCTCTATACCATTTTTGGGACCAAAATGCTATTCTAATGGTAAAAAAAGAAAGCCAACCCCCCCACCCCCTTTTTTTTCTTCATAATAATAGTAAATAATTTTCAATATACCACACAATCTTTAAAAAAAAAAAAAAAATCCTAATTTAACAAAAAATTCTCAAAAATTTAAATAACCCACAATCCTGATTTTAGGTATAATACCCAAAAAGAGTTGAGTTTTTGGATTGCATACCAATGTGACAGCCACACAATCCCAAACAAAGTTGGATTTTTGGGCTTTTGTGCGGAATAGAGATAGAAGATTATAGGAGATTGGGGATTATTTAAGATTGAGTTATGTACTCATGTGGATGTAAATAGCTACTTTTACTACTTAGATTAATAATTTTTTTAACATAAGAAATAGGGGAAGAAATTTGAAAATTTCAAGGGTTTGTGGTATAAAATTGGATCTCTTGATAAAAAAATTCAACAATCAAGGATTTTTGGATAATTTTTTCTATATTTTTTAAAATTGTACATTAAATTAGGGATTGTGGATTATTTATATTCTTGGGATTGTGTGAATTGAAAGATTGGAGATTGAAATCCCATATATGCAGGCCTATTGGCTATTAGCCTGTCGACGTGAAGAACTACTACACGGTGAATGCCGAAATCAAAGGGTCAATATTTATTATGATACTATACCTAACACCATACTACTGAAATTAAAATTTTTGCGAAAATATTCTTTTCCTTTTGTAATCTCAATCAATATTCTTTCTCGTACATAGAATCTCGAGTTGCCTTTATAACATGTAACTAAGCCCAGCTAGCTCTTTCACTCTCACGGCAATTCAAAGAGAGTAGAGAGAGAACAATACTCTGGGGTTCTTTTGTTTTCTCTCTCTTGGCTCTTGGAACCTACCAGATCGAGCAAAAGGCATGAATATGAATGGTAATGAGAGTCAGAAGAGGTTATGGAGTTGGGAAGAAAACAAGGCATTCGAGAATGCCTTGGCCATTTATGCAGAGGATGATCCAAAGAGGTGGGAAAAGATTGCAGGTGCAGTACCAGGGAAATCCGTAGCAGAAGTTAAACGTCATTATATGATATTACTTGAAGATATCCATGCCATTGAGTCCGGCCTTCTGCCTTTGCCTTGCACTACTTATTCATCTTCCCAAGCTTCAACTAACAATCCAAACGCGGTAGAGGGAAAAGGGAAACTATCAAAAGAAAAGAGCTAAGTGCAAGTATTTCTTACGTGCATGCCAGTGCACATTACATGCATCCTTATTTATAGAGTGGACCAATGCTGCTACTCCAGAAAATAAAAGCATGGGAAATTAAATGATATTTTAGTACCTTCAATTTTGTGGTGAATATCAATGTACGTGGTTTCCAAATTTTATTTTTTCTCGATTTAGTCTAATTTCTTAAAAGTTGTACCAATAAAACATCAACAGGTGAAATTAACATTCTATCAGTTAAAATTGACAGCTGCTAACTGGGCTATCCGTCAATTAATGTTAATTACGTCTTACAACAATCAATTTTAACTGAATATTAATTCCGTCAATTCATGTCCCACATTAGTACAAGCTAGAGTACAACTTTTAAAATTTTTGAATTAAATTGGAGTCACATTAATATTCACCCGAAAGTTGAAGGTACTAATTATATCATTTTTCCAAAAAATAAAAAACCTTCATTTTTCTTTTAATGTTTTTGTTTATGTTATGAGAAATTAACTTTGAGAATTGGTGCTCTCTCTCGATCATGTCCGCTCTTAGGTAAATTACTCTGTTGAAATTCATTTTATGATTGTCTTAAGCACGATTATATATTAATATTTTCTTAATTTTGTTATAATCCCTCTAATGTGAGAGACTGATATGAATGCCTTACTTATTAACCCTGAATACAATATTATGTCCCCGTTTCGCCCTTAACTAGCTCCTAATGGTGTATAAAATCTGTGCGGAGGCTCCACCGTACCTCGCCGAACCATATTTTGAAGAAAAAATGATCCTGAAAATAGATTTTATTATCACCAAGACCAAATGATGAGATCCCTTACCGAGAGATCCCTCTATATTGAAATTAAAATCAACTAATACCAAGAAATTGACAAATACACCATTTCCATATTTTCAGCTAATATTTAAATATCTTAGTATTTTTAAAATTTAATGTCCATAATTTTAGGGAAGAGATAATTTAAGATTTACTTTCCATATAGTTGAGATGGATATTTAATTATAGGATATTTTTAAATTTGAATCAAGGTTAAGTAGCATCTAGTTGATGAGACACCAATACGTGTGCACACCAAAGGACCAAGCTAGCCATGGGCATATATGGAAGGGCAGTGTTTGTGCTTCAAGATTTTTCCATCTTCCAATTCGATCATTGGAAGTCTATTTTCTTCAACTTTAAACATATTTGTTGGACGCCATATGGAAGCGTGCCTTTTTTAACTTTGGAAGGGTGACCTATATCACATTGAACCTAGGATTGAGCACTGTGGATGCATGGTTGATATGCATGCACGAGCTGGGATGCTAGAGGAGGCCCAAGAATTTGGAAAGAACATGCCAGTAGAACTAAATGCAGTAATTTGGAGGATGTTAATTAATGCTTGTAGAGTTCACTGCAATTTTCATATGACCGGGGTTGAGCTTGGTGAGTGGGGTCAAAGAACTAAGGACACTGCAGGACCCTGAGGATCATGTTATTTCCTCCTCAACATTTTTGCTGAAGCAGGGAGATGGAGTGATGTTCTCCATGCAAGGAGCTCAATGATTGTCCAGAAAGCTCTGAAAGAGGCAGGAAAAAGCTCAATTTCATACCCTACAGCATGATTTTTTTTATGTAGGGATTTTAAAAGTTCATCTTTCATGAACTCGATCAGTTTAACAAAGCCTATCCCAATTCAACAAAGGGATTGATATTGGATGCCAATTTAAAGCGACTATTCTTTCTCTGGATTTGAGGTTAACAGTGATAAATTTGAGGTCAATTCCATGAACGTCAAGCAAAATTCTGTTACTGCTTTGCTGTTAACAGTGTTGAAGATATATCTTTTTGGCGATGCCGTACCAAGTAGCATCAACAAGCACTTCTGATTCTTCTTTGTAGTGTATCTTGTTCTAGCAAAATATTTATTCTGACTTTGCAGTATGTTTGAAAGTTATTAAGGAATGCTAAAATACTTGTCCACCAAAGATGAGGAGTAGCAGGTTGTAATCTCAGGCCAAGCGTCTACCCATCTGATTCTATTCTTACTTGCTTTATTGTTGATATGTGTGGAACTAGTTACAGCTTACAAGTATGAATCATAGCTTCATTAACTCCAGAGATCATTAGTAACACGCAGTAAATCTTTGCCCGAGCTCTCTGCTTATTTAAGCCCCTGTTTCTTGTCGATTCATGTTTCCGGGCTAGTAGTGTTGAGAGAGATACAATCCTAGTCGTGTTCTCTTGATGGTTCCATTTTTAACTCCATATCAAAGAAGGATATTCTGCCTACGAATGCTATAGAAAATAAGAATTGCTCATTGCTGTATCTATTCATGGGACATCTAAATACCATTGTTGTCAAATCCGGACGGGACCAGACCGGCCGGTTCAACCGGTTGAATCGGGAACCAGGTGCCTCACCGGATGGTTCAACCCCCTAAAATCCAGTCTTTATAAAAACCGGCCTATTTTGTAAAAATGGGTCAACCTGATGGTTGAACCGGTCAACCCGGTTAGAAAACTGGCCGAGTTTTGATCTCTTTTCTTTCTTTTTTTTTTTAAAAGGGTGCTAAAATGACTAAAATAGCCCCAATCATTTTAAAGTCTCTTAAATCCAATAGGACTAAAAAGGAAAATTAGTCTAAAAAAAATCCCAAATTGCAAAAAGAAACCCGAGGCACCTAATTTAATAATACAATATTCTTATTTTGCATTAAAAAATATATATATAATAAAAATTGATTAAGAGTAATTTTCAATTTTCAATTTTCAATTTTGATGACTGCACATACATTCAAATATATGAATTGATTGTACAAACATTTAAAAAAAATTACATTTTGAATCTTTTACAGCTTTCATTCTAATAAATAAATAAATAAATAATATATTTATGACATCATGATAATGTCACGGTTCAACCCAGTTGACCCTACGGTTGAACCGGTCGACCCTTAACCCAATCACTTGTCCGGTTCAATAAACGGTATAGGTTTTAAAACATTGTTAAATACACTTCGGTAGATTTCACTATTTAAAATTAGGAGATATTAAAATCATGCTATTGTGAATAAATCAGTAATATATGAAATGAAATAAACTGGGGATCTTGTTTGTTCTTTACTCATAACACTACTTTTGTCAGATTCAACCATAAACAAAGCTTCTCTATTGACCCCAATGAAAATCAATTCAACTGAATCAATAGACAAGTTTACCAGTTGGATCAGAACTAACCAAGTAAAACATACAAGGTAAGAGCAAACATTACTGTATGAAGATTACTGTGTGGATTGTGTATAAACTATTCTAAAATTCCATCTCCAAAGAATTCATAAATAAAACTTAAAAGAAACATTAAAGACTGCCGACATGCCTGCTATTTTTTTCCCATAAGAGTAAGCAGTTGATTGCTGAAAGTAAAATTACTATAGCAAAATGCGTATTGAAACTGTTGTACCAAATCCATGTACATGAAAAATATTGCGTTTAGTTCGACTCCCACAAAACAGTAAAAAACAAATCCATCTCCACAGTACACCTCTGAGAAACATTGTGCTTGCCAATCAATTTAAGTATGAGAAAAAAAGAGCTTTAGTAACTAGGTAAGCTGGACAGATATCCTAACGGTAATCTAGAGAACATTCGGCATCATCTTCTATATGCAAATCCCCATTTACCGATTGCCTTGGCCAAAACTCGCCATTCGAAGTCATTTCGAGCTTGTTGTCCATCATAAAACCTTTTAATTCATTGCTTTCATGCTGCACCCTCCCAGTTATATTCAAGCATAAGCCATTAGTGAGGCGCTTGTTCTGTTGTTTAGCCTTAACAGGCTTTGTTCTGGTGCCTGGGTCTACAAAGATTGGTTGTACTCTAAGAGTTGGGTTTGGTTTAATCCGGTTGACTTCTCTTTCATCTTGTGGCCGTAAAATTCTGTTCTCTGATTCTAATTCCGAAACTTCATCTTTGTTGACCAGAACCTGCATAACATATTAGGCAAAAAAATACACCTATAGAATGAGTAGAAGTATCGAGTTGATATTTTTCAAAAAAGAAATCCAAGCAGCAAAAGGCAATACAAAGGAAGTGAAATTGTTGTCGACATAAACTAACCTTTATGAGCATCTACGTCAAAAAGATGAGGGAAAAAAATGCTACCTAATAAATTCCTACAGTGAAGGATTTTTTGGAAACAAAAAGAATTTATTTATTTGTTCTTTTTTTTTGTTTTATGATCATACAGTGGTTTACACTTTACACAAGTCAAAAGCTTACAGGGATATAATCTTTGTCAATGGATGTAACATGTTAGAACACTAAAGGTATGATGAGAAAACAAAAATTGGTGTAGCCTAACAGGATTCCGCTATTCAATATGGTTAGAAAAGAAGTAGGAGAGTGAAGGGTACGACAGATAACAAAGCACATAATTGCAATTAATAGAGTAGGGATAATTGAATAAACCGTATTAATAAACTCACAACCACACAACAAACCAAAAAAAAAAAAAAGTCCACTTGGCAAAGAAATAAAACCTTGCGGCCAACCAAGTCGAAAGTCACAACCACTTTACTTCGGTTGGCCTTCTCAGCTTCTTTAATCTCCTCTTGCTTCTTTCTCAAAAGTTCCTTCTCCTAGGAGAAAATTAAAAATTGCAAATAAGTTGAACTATCTTTCAACAGATATAACAATATGCTTGTACTACATAGGTTTCAACCAATTAGATACCTCCATTGACAGCCAGCTATTCCCCTCGATCTCATAGTAGTCACTTTGATCATCGATAACTGTTGTACGTGCTGCAGAGTTCCGGTCATATTCAACGAGCCTCTTCGTATAAGCTTCAGCTGCTGTTTCAGCATCTGATAAGAGAGGCAAACTTTCATCTAAACCAGCATATGTGCTCCCTTCTCTCAGCACAAGGGCACCACAAAAACTGCAAGGTCCCTCTCCCTCTTGTTCGCAAACTATCTTGCCACAAGATAAACAATTGCTCACCAGTTTGTGTCGACGGGCTTGACATGAACATGGTTTCCCCTGCTGGAATACAATTGACCCTTTCGCAGCCTCTGCAAGTGAAACAACTTTTCCAGCTTTTTTCTTCCTAGAACTACCTTGGTTTCCTCTATGAATGTTTCTTGACTCGCTGGTCTCACTTGGAACCCGATTTTCAAGATTATCATGGACAGTAGCCTCTTTTGGTGTTTTTGATGGTTTCTTGGTCCCACTGATTGAACCCTCATATGATGGTGGTTTGACATAGGCATGTAATTTGGAACTTGGAACATCAGGCCTGCTGCTGCCAAAATCTGAGTGACCTCTCCTTCGTAAATATTCCTCAATCACACTTTTGCCAACTTCCTGGCCAATGATATTCTGCAGAGGAAAATAAAATCAAGAGATGTAAAATTTCTGTACTAAACCACTGTAGTCACTTCTCTTTCACGTCCACCTAAAGCAAGAATCTGCTGATAAGATTTTTCTGGCATCTAAAAGGAGAAAAAAACCTAATGCTGGACTACCTGATAATATGCAAAGATGGTTTTCAGCTTTCATGAACTTCCACAAATTAATTCCATTCCTTGAGACAACAATGTCTTACCCAAAAGATAAGTTTAAATCTTTGTACACCTACATTAAATAATTTCATTTCAAGCTTCCTTAACTTCCATACGGTAACATGAAAAAATATTACTACCAGGGGAGCCAAACTTTAAGTTGCAGTTAAAGTTCAAAAACATAGATACACCCAAATTAACCAGGAAAAAAAAAAAAAACAAAGTTACAGGCTTTGATCGCACGTACTTGACATTTAGTTCAAGCTTCCTTACTTTCAAAACACTTCACAACTTAATTCTACTGCTAGGGCAACCAAAGCTAAACACCACACATATAACATCAATGGCCAATAAAATCAGGGTTTGAAATGCAGTTCACACAATTTGAATGTTTATGTATGCCAACATGCATCATAAAACAGACACTTTAGTCTTTGATTTGAGGACATAACTTGAACAGCATGTAAACTGTTTTCACAAGAATATTACACCAAACTAAAGATTTGAAAGTTGGATACAAGTCTTTGGCATGGTTTCAGGTACTAGTGTTGGTCACAAACTCACAATATTCCACATACACTCAAAACTGGTGATACAAATTGGTATTGGAACACATATAGATAATGAAACTGGTAAAATGTAAATAGGTAGTAATTTTTTTTTGATAAACGTAAATGGCTTGTGATATGATGCTAGAAAAGTTGATTACATGCATCACCATGTAGGTCTATCACAGTATTGCGCACGACTCAAATGTCAAGCATTCTGGAGTTGATAGCATCTTAAAAGTGCCCATGTCCTAGCTATTTTAGGCCAGTTTAATGGATTGATGTATGATTCATCAGAGTCTGAGATTAGTTTATGACCAGCTCTTTGCATGATTGTAGCCCTCCATGAGTTGATGCAAAATTACTGAGGGGCCTGCTAGTGGAAGCAGTGGGCCTACCACGAACCTTAACTAAGAAACATGGACACTTACCTAGAGGAGTCGTGGTAGTATTGGACTTGTGTTAGACACGACACTCTTTCTACAACACTTCTCTCTTTGAAACAACACCTTGTTTTCTTTTGTATCCAATCTTCTATTGAACAACGCAACTAGGGTTTCCAAAAATGACACAAAGATATGTGGTTTGAATCACATATGTGATGCTACATGATACAAATAGGATGCTCCAATGGTGTGCCATTTGGGGTGCCAAATGTTGGCAATGGCACATAGGATTACCAAATTTGGAACCTCAAATGGAAAATGCCATTTATGCCATGTCATACTTTCCCTTCAAAAAGTGGAAAATATGAAAACATAGCATTAATACATTGGAGCACATGTGTCCCAAAATTCAGCATTGATGCCATTTGAGGTGCCAAATTATAGCATTAAATTTATTATCCAAGTTTAAATTCATGCAACGAGAGAGTAACCCTCCATAATTCCCCTAAACTAGGGAATCAAAATTTATAATCGAAGTTAACCTCCATTTCGTTCTCGGAAAGCGTAAGGAAAGGAAAGGGAATAAGTGAGAAAAATGTAAAATAGAGCAGTTTGTGACAATAACAATCCAATCCAAAAATATAAAATCAATGTTTGAAAATTCTCATCCCAAAATTCATCGCAGTTTGGACCATAAGTGAGAAAAATGAGGACGACCCATCAATATCAATACAAATTAGAACCCACCGTGAATTCAGAATACAGATATTGAATCAAACAATTCACACTAATCAACCATATAGATGTAAGAATAAAGAACACAGATAATAGAGGAGAAATACACACACACACACACATATATAGAGAGAGAGATTACATCAAGACACACACACACACATATATAAATAGAGAGAGAGAGAGATTACATCGAGATACTCTTTAGCGTCTTGGGGAGGAGCAAGTTCACAGTAGGAGACGAGTCCTGATATTAAATCACCATCCAAACTCAAACCACTCTCCATCTTGTTGCATAGATCAATCAACGCCTTCTCCAGCCATTCTCCCGACGACTCCATATTTGTTATAAACTTGAATGACAATCATATGGGTGATATGAAAAGTAGGAGAACTACAAACCATACCATATTTATATATATGTGTAAATTGGGGACGTACCTTATAAGAAAAAGAAAAGAAAAGCATGAGGAATCAGTGCTATACATATTATGATTTATATACATGTTTATTTCTTTAAATGGTAAAGCCTATAGGTTTGGAACCCAATAAAGAGTATATATGTATATCTCTCTCTTTTCTACTATTAGGCGCAATTCTAAAGAGTAAATATCCTAATTCTATATACATGTATAGTCCAAGAAAAGTTGAATTTTCTTGCTAAATTTGGGTAACAACATCACAGCATACAGCATATGCTAACTATATAGAACATTGTCAAATTCGAAATTTTCAAAGTTGCCAACCCATACAAAATCTACATAAGCCAATTGTCTGTCATTTTAACAAATCTCCCATGCTAAAAATCACTGTTTGTAACAATAGCAAGGCAGTTATGAGGAACAAAAATGCCTAAATAGCAATTCTAGAGAAGGAGATTGTGTTTTGATACTATGATGAAGAATAAAAGCAATTCTCAGAGATGAGACCAAGCAACCAGAACACATAGTGGCCTAACAAATCCCAATTTGTTTTGTTGAGAACAAATGTCCATTTGCAGATTACATATAATATAAAGATGAGTTCCCATCCATACAAGAAGAGACGAGAAGAATAATAGAGAAGCATGTTATCTACTTCAATTCTATGAGATAAAGCGAGATTTCTAACTAAATTTCTTTCATGGGCTTGGTCCAATAACAAGAAGATAGTGACCAAATAAGTAACCCAAAGCACAATTAAAACACATTAAATACAAAATTTAAGATTAGTGAAGCTAAACAGTTGTAGTAGGAGACTTGGGTTTGTGAATAACATAAGCAATTAGTTTAAGAGTTGTGCAATTAATAAATAACGAATAAGGGTCTCAAGATTCTATATAAAACATAAGTTTAATGCACCAATTAGTGTGCAATTATATCCAAGCAAGAGCAACTTTTATTTAAGGGAAAATTAAAAAGGAAAAACTTATTTCAAAAGAGCACCAAGTAGAATATCACTAATAAAGGCCCACACTAACCAATAAAGTAAAAATGTTGTCTGAAAGCCAAAATATAATTTAAAATTGAGCACTAAGACCAAAAACTTATACCATCATTAGGAAGATCCTTTTTTTGTGAAATAGCAAATTGAGCACTTACTTGGGAACGTAGAAGCTCCTTATAAGTAGAAAGCTCACGAAATACACTAATGAATTTAGATATGACTGGACCTGGAACAAATGAACTCCATTAGTAGCAAGTCAAACTATTCTTTTGGTAGTTGTAAGCTTCACAAGCTATACAGGCTAGACGAAAACCAGGGATATTAGAAGAAAATTACATCAAATCACATCATGTAGATTAACCAAAAATCAAAAAATCAATTTATAGGAGAGTTGAGCTCAAAATGAAAAAGAATCAATCCCAGGCCAAGCCGTTTCATTGAAATAATGGAGTGAAGTAGCTAGTCTCTTTCAGTACTCCATAACTCCCTAACCACTTCTTGGAATGGCTTTTATCCTTTTCTTTGCTTCCAACTATAAGAAAGGATTCACTCTTCAGCTCCCCTGGTTTCACTTCTTTTTAATTGTTAATTTGAACTCAATGATTCTCCATAGTCTAATTAACTAAGCAACATTGAATTAATTTTTCATGGTCTTCATGATTAATGTCCTCCTTTGATGTTGGGCACCAAAGTTTAATAAGTAGGATAAGAGTCAACATCTTTCATAGTCTAATTAATTAAGGTGACGTTTGGATAAGCTACCATTTTTTTGCTTCTTTAATTTTGTAAGTAGAAGCAACTTTTTGCTTCAACTATCAATTTTTTGGAAGTAAGAAGTAAGTTTGGAAGTCTCAATTGCTACCTGTTTTAAAAAGCAAAAAACAAAAAAGCATGTTTGGATACCACAAAATATGAGAAGAAATAAAAACATCAAAAGTCATTCATCCACTAAAAAGGTCCTTCCCAAGATTAAAAATATATATATGTCAAACAACACCCAACATAAGTTCCCACAATCAAGATTATTGCAAATATAAGTCTACAATTAAGCATATGAAATGAATCAGGAATAAACTAAAAAGAGACTGTTTGACAGCCCAAACCATTCATCATTTAATTTGGTCCACTTTCGAAAGATTGATTTTAACTTTTAAGTACTAATAGCAGCATCAGCAACTTGAAAAGAATGCATTAAAAACCCAGGAAAGTTTCCGAAAAATATAGCCTGAGAAATGAAAAAACCCAACATGAAACAATCACAAATATGAAACCAACATGTTTTCAGTTAACATAGGAATTAAAAGAGTCCAATAGGTGCTAGGAGAGGAAGAGTCGCAGGAACATAATAATTTCAAGTAGCGATAGCTGCAGGTCCCAATAAAAATATAACTAGGAAAATCACAACCATGCAATTCAACAAAGAAAAAAAGAATGTTGGAACATTGCATCTGCTTTGAAATACACGGCTCTACAATATACAAAAGAGCTACCATAACAGTTCAGTTTCTTTTTACTTTCAATCTTCTGATCTCAAAAATACAGGTAATAAAACACAATCCAAATCCAAACTCAAAGAGAAAGCAGTGACACCAACAAATATGATACTTTATAATTAGATCACGTGAAAAACTACATCTATTAGGAACAACATAATTATGCACATTACTCTTAAAAAGTGGATAAAAAATTCCTGATTTTTGCAAGTTCAAGCTCCACAAGGTTCTAAACTTTTCCCAAGTACCCCAAAATTTTGTGTTTGATGACTCAAATTAAAGTTAGAAGGGTTTTGGAAAAACTATTTAAAAAATAAATTAAATTAAATTAAAAAAAAAAAAAAAAAAAACCCCGCAAATAAATATTAAAGTTTCCTTCATACTCTGAATAAAATTGAAACCATTGATACCCTAATAGGTAACAGGCAAGACACTTCAATTTCATAAATTGGTCAGTTCACCATTGGATGGCTCTAGATCATATAACTCTGATTCTGACACATGATATGTCCATATCATCTGATACTTGATAGCACAGTGGCTAAGAACAATCATGATCAGAAAAATTTTAGCCCATTGTTACACATATTAAACCTAAGGAGCTTATCCCCTGAAATTCCTTATTTAACAGATCGCAGATGTACTAGGTGAGGAAATAGCATTTTTCCCAAATGCCAACGTCTATGGGAAATGAACTGTAACAAGAGTTATACACTTTAAGGATAAGATGAGATTGAAGAATATCTCCAAAGATGCAAAGTTATCTCCAAGGGCCAAGTAATCTGACAAATATGGATGAATCATCCCTGTTTGTATGCATACTTAACTAAAAATAATCAGTTTTACAGTAGTTCTACCACAAAAATATCACAGATGCAAAACAAAATAAACAAGAAATTTTAAAAGACCAAGCACCACAGCTATTTTCTCACTGTGTTGGAACAAATATGTATTGATTACATATTATATGATGGGTTATGTACGAAACTTAGGGAAAAAATGACAATATCAGCAAATAAACAAGAAATTACCAACTGTGTTCCGCGATTTTTGAAGGAGAGAGAGGGAGATGTGTGCAGATGAACTTCTTCCACAATCGCCGGTGGGCATATAATATTCGGCGAGCTTGAAGGAGAGAGGTAATGCGCGCACAGAGATGGAAATTTCTGCCCCAAACGAAAGAGGAGAGGGAGATGCTCGCGAGTGAAGAACTCAAGGATGCCGGAGATGATTGGGGGCAGATCGAGACTAGAGTTTGATGGCGTTGTGTTGACCGTAGTTTTCACCGCTCGCTGGCGCAGGGAAGATGATCGGCGATGATCAGCGCAGAAGGGAAGATCGGTGCAGCAGGGAAGACTGAATAGGCGCGGCAGGCTAGGGATTGCTCTTCGCGGCAAATGGAGAGAATAGGGTCGGTGCAAACGGAGGGAAATGAAATATAAGGGAGTTTTTTTCCAAAATGACCTTTTAAAAAATATATATGTACTACACTAACCTTCTTCCAAAAATATATACCAACCCTCACACAGTTCAAAAGATATAAACTGCTGTTTGTTTGAAACAGCGGTTCTTTAAAAAATATATAACACCGCTGTTTTTACATAAGCATAAAAAATTAAAAATAATTTTCTCTCTCCTCAATCAAAAGGGACATTTGCCCCCATAATACTATCTCGAAAAAAAAAATTAATTTACAAAAATATTGGGAAAGTTTTAAAAAATGATGGTTTATATCCAATGTATAATTTCATTGTATCATATGAATAATAAAAATAAAACAATAAAGTTGCTTGTCCAAGTAGAAGACCTCTGCCACAATCAGAATAAACATAAAAAAAAAAAGTATGATTTGTGCCTGCAAAAATTAAAAAAAGGTGAGACTTGTTTATCTCTCTCTCTCTCTCTCCCATTTATACCTACTGCTAGCCTACTACTCCCTGCTAGTCTTCATCCAAAAAAATTCATGACTTGTATAACACTCAATTCTCTCTCTTTCTCAGCCCATTTGGGTCCTGTAAGGCTACAAGATGCATGCCTATCACCTAGCCTATACTTGAGAGGCTGAGGCGCGAACTGAGGAGTGCAGCAAGCCTTCACGGGTCTCTACAATGGGCAATGCTTTTTATAAAGTAAATTTTCTTTCATTTCCATCCTAATTTTTTAATTATTTATTATTTTAACAATATCAAATTATTATTTTTTTTATAATTTTTTATATTTTCTGAAATAAAATAATTAAAGAAATTAGAAATGTTGAAACTTTCAACCGTACAGATATTTTTAGATTTGAAAATAATATTCGTGAAAAATATTTTAAAAATAATATATTTTCAAACCAAAAATATTTTAATATTTTAATATTTAAAATTTTTTCAAAGTTCACTAAAGAACCGCTGTTTCAAACAGCGGTTTATACCTTTTGACCGGTCATAGGGCCATTGTGGTATATATTTTTGGGAGAAGTTAGTGTAGTGTATATATATATATATATATATATATATTTTAAAGGTCATTTTGGAAAAAAAACTCAAAATAAGGGGTGAAATTTCCTCTTCGCGGCAAGCACATTCCACGGTGTTTTTATAAAACTGCTATTAAAATATCTTTCCGTCGCGTTTTAGAAACGCTACAAAAATTTTATTATATGCCAATGCCGTGAAAAAAATCAAAAATAGTATCTATGGTGTTTTTAAGTGTAAACGCCACAAAATATGCCCTAAATAATACTTTCAACAACGTTTCAGTTTAAAACACCATAAATATGATTTTTCACGGTGTTTTATAAAAAAATTGCCATTAAAAAGTGCCGCGAAAGGCCATTTTTATTGTAGTCTATGGAGTTGATAGCATCTTAAAAGTATCCATGTCCTAGCTATTATAGGCAAGTTTAATGGATTGATGTATGATTCATCAGAGTCTGAGATTAGTTCACGACCAGCTCTTCGCATGATGGTAGCCCTCCATGAGTTGATGCAAAATTCCTAAGGACCTGCTAGTGGAAGCAATGGGCCTACCACGAACCTTAACTAAGAGTACATGGAAACTGTTGGAGATTATTTTGAAGATATATTATTTTTATTAAACTTTAACATAAATATAAACCAATTTGATCTAATTACCAATTAACAACTAACTACTTAACAAAATAAATAAATAATTTTATATATAAGAAAAATGTAAGAAATGAAAAAGATAAGTAAGAAAAGCTAGCATGTGGGAAAGCACGTGAAGACACGCTGTCCTAATGGTACTTTTGCCTACCTACGTACAGGTGATAGTGGCTAACAGTCCTTCAGAGATACGATCCTAAATAGCTCACAGCTAGGTATTCAATGGATACATCCAATGGAAGACAAATGAACCCGTCTTCAATAAAGTTTCCCAACAAAACAATAAAATTATAAAGAATTAAGGAAAATAGAATAGAAGATAATAAGAAGAGGATTAGATTGGATAGTGTCAAATGAGGCTTATAACTGTTCTATTTATAGGACAAAAACTAGTCGTTATGTAACGGCTAGTGCCTTAACATCATCATAATATTTTTGTAACATCCAAATTAAAATGGGTAAAATCCATAAATATAAAATAAAATAAAATTAATAAATAAAAGTTTCGAAATTTATTTTTCAATATTATTTCTCAACAATCCTCCACAAATTTCAAAACTTTAAAATATATCTAAATACAAAATGTATAGGGCAACTAATATACTATGTAATGGGTATAGGTGTCTCCAAGACTTGAACATATACTTAGTATCGACTGAAAGGTTGTAATGAACTTGGATTCGCAGCGGAAGACGAATGATAAAATTTTTTATTGATTCGAATCCATCCATCAAAATTCAGCAAGAATTCGAACAAGTATAGGACCATGAGTATATCACAAGAATACATTTAAACAACTTTAAAGTAAACTTACTTAATTGCCTTTTATGTAAATTCGTCGCGAGCTTCAAAGCGGATGATGCCTCCAAGGTATCCACACAAATACAAGGTCCTTCAAGTTTCTTGTTCTTGATCAACCGTTGAACAAAGCAAACAAGAGAGGGGAGATGATTTACGGCCCTAGGGAGAAAATCCCCTCTAGGTTACGGCCACTAGTGGTGGGAGGTGATGGCTCTCTTCCTTTTTAGGGTTTTGGTGTACCTTGTGCTAGCATGCACCCTAACCCTTGTATTTATAGAAAAATACAAGAGTTTCTAATATTGCAACTAAAGCCCCACTTTAATTAACAATAAATAAAATGACCCCTTTAGTTACTAATTTAAAAACTTACCCCTCTCTTAACTTAAAGAACTCACTTGTATCCTTTTTGTGTGTGACCCTTTGGGTTCACCCCAACTTAGTAGTAGATATGGATATCTCAATGTCTCTCAAAAATAGAAACTTTCTATTTATGTTTCAATTGGAACAATTCCAATTTTGCCATCATTGATAACACTTTATCAATAGGCCTATACTAGTCATGAGTGACATCTAACAACATATCATAACGTACCATAGGTTTGGGTGAATAGTAAAACTAAATGAACCCTTCATGTTACTTAATCCTTCATCCCCTAATGTGACTGTTAAGATGATCATGTATGGTTATAAGTCAAACCCCTATATCAACATCTTGATATATGTTCCACAAAATATAATCTCAATAAAAAAAAAAAACCCGATAAAAATCTTTTCACAGTTTACCTATCACTCAGGCCAGAGATTCAATATGAGAATTATCTTTGTGAACAAATCCTGACATTCTCTCTCATCAAGGATGAAAGCGATGATTCCTTCTTCTGCACTCATTTACCTTCATACATAACTCACTAAAGCCAATGAGCACCAATTACATCCTAATGGTTAAAGATGTACGAGATACTATCAAACTCTAATAACCTATGCACAAGATAACTATGGTGCCTCAGGTCTAAGGATTACCAAATAAATGGATGTAACATAAAAAATATTCCTTTGACTTAACTCCATAAAAATATTCTTTACAGATCATGTTCAGTGTACATGTTCTGTAACATTCATCCACAAATTAACTATAGTGTCACTACATTGATAGAAAAGACTACATATCCTCCCATTGGAGTTAGTTTAAATATGTGCTACTCTTGACGGTTTATAAATTTACACTTCAATAAACCTATGAGTAGGAACCCTTTAGAATAAATGTTTATCAGAAATATCAGTCTCTCTATCTCAAAGCTTGAGATGTATATTTCTCTTATTATTTATTCATGTACCTTATCATATACATATTTAAATGCATAAGACAAGTTTATACCTTCTAATTAATATAACATGAAATCGATATGCTCTTTAGGATTGGTTTTAGGGCATATCTCCAACTTCGACAGCTTCCGTTTGAGGAGTCATAGTGTACAAAGTATTAAACTAGACCCTTTGAACCAAACTTCAACATGTCACACACATAGTATTGATATGAAACGAGGTTCGCGGGTTAACGCTCTTTATGGCCATGCGCTGGTATCTGATATCATGAGAGTTCCTAGAGGTCAGCCCAAACCTCATAGTCACGACCTCACGACGACTTCTCACTTAAGTGAATTCTCCAAGGCTACTGGGACTTATACCCTGCAGGAGTTTGCCTGCTTTGAATTCATTCAGAGTAAAACTCTTCCTTATTGTTACATCAATAGCACTCTCACCATAGGGATGGGGAGGAGATTTTCTCCTCATATATAGGAGTGCTTTTAATGAGTCACGCTCTGCGGATTGTTCCAACCAATTGAACCTTCTTCATGGGATCTCCAATCACAAAGGTTGGGCTACTTCCGTTAGTGACTCCATGTGGGCTTAAGCCCCATCCCCCTTGATGAATCTATGATAGCATTCCTAGATAGACCTTTGGTCAACTGATCAGCAACATTTTTCTCAGATTTAATAAAGTCAAGAGATATAACATTTTTACTAAACATGCTTTTCACTTATTTTAATATCAATTGTACATGTCTATTCATCTTTTTATTTTTGTGAGACTATTTCACTAAATCTATTACAGCCTTACTATCACAATGCACTGATATAACTGGTACAACTTCTCTAATTAAAGGTATTTCAAGTAAAAGATTTCTAATCCAATCTGCCTCAGTACAATTGGTATTAAGTGCTATTAATTCGGATTTCATAGTGCTTCTAGATATAATAGTTTGTTTCTATGAACCCCAATAAATCGCAGCTCCTCCTAACAAAAATATATAACCTATAGTAGACTTAACATCCAAACTATCTGTTATCCAATTAGCATCACTATAACCTTCCACTACTCCTGGAAATCCTTTATAAAATAAAGAATATTAATAATGTTCCTTTAAGATATTTGAAAACTCACTCTAAAGAAATCCAATGTTCTATGCTAGGATTATGTGTATATTTACTTAATCTTCCAACAGCATATGATATATCAGGTCTAGTCTTATTTACAATTTATAATAAAGAACCAATAGCTTGTGAATATTCTAATTGCGACACAGGTTCTCCAATATTTTTCACTAAATTAACATTAGGATCATAGGGTGTAGAAAATGGTCTAACATCAGAATACTTAAATATATTAATCTTCTTCTCAATAGCATTAGATTGATCCAAGAATATTCCTTCAAAATTTTTAACTAATTTCATTCCAAGAATTATATATGCTTCTCCCATATCTTTCATATCAAAACTTTTAGATAAATATGCCTTGATATCTTTTACTATATCTAAGCTAGTCCCAAATATCATAATACCATCCACATACAAACAAAGTATAACATGTTGGTCCTTATCCACTTTATAATATACACATTTATCATATTCATTAACTATAAATCCATAACTTAGTATAACACTATCAAACTTCTCATGCCATTGTTTAGGAGCCTGTTTAAGTCCATACAAAGATTTTACTAGTTTACACACCTTATGTTCTTGACCTTTAACTATAAATCATTCGGGTTGTTCTATATAAATCCCTTCTACTAAATCTCCATTTAAAATGCAGTTTTAATATCCATTTGATGAATTACTAATTTATGGATGGAGGCTAAGGCTACCAAAATTCTAATGGTTGTAATTCTAGACACTGGAGAGTAAGTATCAAAATAATCTATATTGTTAGGCCTAAGGTCAATTTCATTGACCACATTTTGATGATCAACAAACATTACTTTAGTTACTAATAAATGGTTAAGTGTTTTTGTCTCCATAGAATCAAAGACATATCTTGTTGGAGCTCATCAACATATCCCAAGCTTCTCAATTGTGCAAATATTCAACATTATTATATCATGAAGCTTATGGAGAACATCTTGAAGTCATTCCTTAAAGACCTTTGAAAACAAGATGTCTTAGGAACCTTATGCAAGGCAACTCAATTGGTTAAACTTGCATAGCTCAAGACAAAAAGTTTTCTCACATTGTATTAGCATTCATTCACTTGGAAAACTTGTAAAAAGCTTTGTAACTTAGTCAAAAATGTTTTTGAATGATTAGTTAACTACTTTAGATGTTACAAGTTAATTTGGACTTAAGAATATCAAATAATTAGCTTAAGAACATGCCTAGTCGACTTACCCCTTTATCCTAGTCGACTAAACATGGTCCAGTAGTTAAGTTTTTGGAAATTCTTAGTCTAGTCGACTAAACACATAGAGTAGTCGACTAAGTAGTCTTCTAGTAGACTAATATCCTTGTCCAGTCGACTAAAAGCAATCCAATAACTAAAGTTTTGAAATGCAGAAGAGCTAGTCGACTACCCCTTAGTCTAGTCGACTAACCGTGCCCGGAAAATTTTCCAAACTAATTTTAAATAAGCTAGTCAACTAACTAGTCTTTGCCTAGTCGATTAACCGAGCCCAGGAACTCTTGCCTAGTCGACTAATCGGGCCCGAAAACTCAAATGCTTTAAAATTTTAAGTTGCTAGTTGACTAACACCCCTGCATAGTCGACTAATGCTTCTGCAAATACAAAACGGCTCTTTCTTATTTTGACATATAAAGCATTTATTGTGGCCTGCTGTTCCCTCTCCTCCAATGAGATTCAAGGAAGATTCAAACGGCCATTTTAGACCTAAATGAATATAAATAGAGGTATGCTTCTCATTTATTGCTATCAATCCAATACTAGTCAATAGCATTCATTATGAACATTCATCATTCAAAGCTTTCTCTTACAAATCATTGAGCTATTCTTGTTAATCATTTGAGAGGCTATTATTTGAGCTTATACTTGTGTTAATAAGCTTGTTGAAGCATTTATTGTACACAATTAACTCTTGAGATTGTATTAAGTGCTCTTAGTGAGACTTATGAAAGTGTTCTTTGTAAGCACTGTCAAGTGTTCTTTGTGAGCACTTGTGAAAGTTCTTTGTGAGCTTTTGTGAGAGTCTTCCACCCGCGAAATAAGGCTATGTAAAGGTTTTTCCACCTTGAAGGAGTTATCCTTAGTGGATTGTGGAATCCTTGGGTTTAGTGTTTAAGGCGTGAATGTAGGCGAAGTTCGAACCACATTAAATCACTGTGTTTGATTTCTCTCTCCCTCTCTCCTTTCAATTAATTGCTTATATATATTTGCTTCTACTGAAATTAATTTAACCATAATTTTATTTGGTAATATTAGATTAAAGTTTGCCATAAACCCTATTCACCCCATCTAGGGTTATATATTTGGGACAACATATACATTTTTTTTGTGAAAATCCCTTAGCTACAAAATCTATGCTTCCATCAGGTTTTAGCTTCCTTTTAAACACTCATTTACATCCTATAGCCTTACTCCCTAGAGGTAGATCAGTTAACTCCCAAGTATTATTTTGAATTATTGATTCAAATTCACTATTAATTGCTTCTTTCCAAAAATGTGCATCTATTGAAGACATAGCTCCTCCAGATGTAGTAGGATCTTCTTCTACTAAGAAAGTATAAAAATCATCTCCAAAATTCTTTTCTATTCTTCCTCTTTTACTTCTTCTAACTTCAAGTTGTGTATTAGATTCTTAATCTCCATGTGAACTAGAAGACGATTTATCAATTATCTGGGTTTCCACCTTAG
This sequence comes from Hamamelis virginiana, assembly GCA_017140935.1. NCBI lineage: Eukaryota > Viridiplantae > Streptophyta > Magnoliopsida > Saxifragales > Hamamelidaceae > Hamamelis > Hamamelis virginiana. The sequence continues at coordinate 3,890,150 of JAESVK010000137.1, read as the reverse complement.
GCTTAAAAGGAAAAATATCTTCAAAGTATGTAGCATCTCTAGCTTCTATAATTGTGTTATTATAAATATTACTAATTTCAGAACTTATAACTAAGAATTTATTAGCACTGCTATTATCGGCATATCCTAAAAATATAGTGTCTATGGTTTTTGGACCTATCTTCTTTCTTTTAGGATCAGGAATAGCTACTTTATCTAGACACCCCCACACTTTTAAGATATCTAATTTAGGTGTTCTATTCTTCCATAATTCATAAGGAGTCTTCTCAAAATCTTTAACTGTAATTCGATTAAGTATAAAGCAAGCGGTAAATATTCCTTTCCCCCACAAATTCTCAGGTACTCCCGAACTTAGTAACATTGCATTTACCATGTCTATCAAAGTTCGATTTTTCCTTTATGCAACACCATTAGATTGGGGTGAATAAGGTGGTGTTACTTCATATATTATACCATGTTCTTGACAATATAAGTTCATTTCAGTTAGGCTATACTCACCACCTCTATCTAATCTAAGTCTCTTGATTTTCTTTTCTAATTGATTCTCTACTTCAGTCTTATAAATCTTGATTTTTTCAAACACTTCATCTTTAGTCTTAATCAAATAAATGTAACAATATTTAGAATAATCATCTATGAAGGTTAGAAAATATTTATTCCCTGCTCTAGTAGGAGGTCTATTTGAATCACATACATCACTATGTATCAATTCTAAAATATTAGTATTCCTTTGAACTGGTTTATGAGGTTTTCTAGGTTGTTTGGCTTGTACACAAATCTCACACTTATATTTAAAATCAACATTTTCTTTAGGGATCAAGCCTAAATCCATCAATCTCTTCAACTTTTTTAGATTTACATGTCCCAAACTTTTATGCCGTACATTACTTAACTCAATATTGAAAATTCTTAAAGAAATTTCACTAATATTATTGATAGACATTACATTTAATTTAAAAAGTCCTTTACTAATATAACCTTTTCCAACAAAAATATTATTCTTGGTTATTACAATCTTATTGGACTCCATAACCACTTTATATCCTTGTTGAACTAAAGATGACCCACTAACAAGATTCCTTCTCACTTCAAGAACATGCCGCACATCATTAAAAGTCAAAGTTTCCCAGATGTCATCTTCAATTCTACTCTTCCAATTCCTAGCACAGGTGCGGCTGAACCATTCCCTAGTTTTACACTTTCTCCACTTGAGTTCTGATATGTTTTAAAACATGATCGATCAAAACGAACATGTACATTAGCTCCAAAATCTAACCACCAATCATTATTAAGAAAAGAGTCATTAATAGATGGATTAGGATTATACCTAATGGAGGGCTCACTAGGATTTTTTTGATCCATCAACATGTTAACTTGAGCTCTTGGACCTCCTTGACCCCTTCTATTATTGTAGTTTGGCCTATATTTCTCTATATTCTTGAAGAAACAATCCTTAGCAATATGGTTGGTCCTTCCACATACATAGCATAACATCTTTGCTCCATCCTTACCCTTTGGATTTTCAAATCTCTTATTTTGTTGTTGAGAGTTGGTTTGGTGATTTCTCAATTTGTTAAAATTATTCCTAGTTTGGTTAAAATTATTACTTCCACTATTTCTCTTAAAATTTTTCCCTCTAGGACGAAATTGATTTCTATTCCTATTGTTGAAATTATAGAGGTGGTTGGAATTTCTATTATTATTTTCAACTAAGTTTACCTTAGCACTTTCTCCATTAGATTTATTGGTTTCTTCCCTATGTTTCTCCTCAACCCTTAGTGAATTAAAAACATGGATCAAAGTAAGCTCACCTTGTTTATGCCTAAGGGCCTTAGCATAATTGGACCATGAAGGAGGAAGTTTATCTATCAAGCAAGACACCTTAAATTCCTCACTAAGTTTTGTACCCTTTTTCTCTACTCCTTTTAGCACATCTTGAAATTCATGAATTTAGTCATTTATAGATTTTCCATTTACCATAGAATATTTATTAAAATTAGAGACAGTAAATCGTTCTATACCGGCATCCTCTATCCCATATTTGATTTCTAATAATTTCCGAAGTTCCTTAGCACTAGTGGTTGTGGTACGATAAACATCATAAAGTCGATCGAACAAGTCATAAGAATCTTATGGCAACAATGGAAATCAATTTGTTTCTTTGATAAAGATGGTGTAGATCTAGATCTGCAAGGTGTTTCAGTTGATGGTGTTTCACTAGAGGTAGAAGTGGGAGTTGGTTTTTCTAATGTCGAATAAAAACCCAAGACAGTTAGCCAATATATCATTTGGCTTTGCAACCTTCTAAAATTTACTCCATTAAATTTTTCAGGTTTAACAGAATTTGCCTCTTCCATTTTATGTTATTAAGGGCAACGATTTATCACTGCACAATTTTAATCTACCGTCAATATAATCTTATATTTATAACAATATAATTGAATTATAAAATTTAACAAATTATATTTGACTAGTGTGCTAGAGATAATTAATAAAATTTCAGCATGCTAGATTATATTGGCATATAGAATTAACAAAACTAACAATGTCTAAATAACAATGTCAATTAATCAATAAAATTTCATCACAATCTAAATAATAATATCACTCTTTGAATTTTCAAATTGGTAATAAATTTAAGAATTAATTTAATACATTAAATTATGGCACAACTTTCAATTCTAGAATAAGTGGGCTAATAAAACAATGTAATCTAGCTGCTGCTAACCGAAAAGTATAATTATAATATAATTTTTTTTAAACGTTAAAATTAAGAATAAATTAAAAACTTAATTGAATACATTAAATAGTAATGTCACAATAAAGTTTAAAGAGATAAGTTTCCACTAACGGTTAAAAAATTTCCACTATAAAGTTTTAATTTATTATAAAATCAAATTTTGAATATAATAATAATATAACTTTCTAATAATTTTAATGAGATAATAAGTGTGAGCTAACTGTTATTATAAAAAAAAAAAAAAAAAAAACCTTAATGTGGAGTAATAAATTTGAACATGAATATACATGAATTTTTAAAAAATAACAAAAATTAGACCAACATGATTTCAAGATGATGATTGTACACCAACTAGAGTATTGTAACCGGTCTAACTATTATAATATATAATCTATCCAAAAGTTATATCCAGTTTTTATTTTGTTTATTTAATTATTTTTATTATTTTTTTAAAATTCGTCTAAGGCAGAATACAAGAATGATTTATTAATAAAATATTTAGTCCCTTGAACATTCAAACAAATAGCCAAATTATAATGACTCACACCGATGAATTTATTGAACAAATTTATCAAAATTACTAACAGTCCAAACAAATTAATATATATATATATATATATATATATATATATATAGAAATTAGAGTCAAATAGTAGCTTTAGATTGTTGGAGATTATTTTGAAGATATAATATTTTTATTAAACTTTAACATAAATATAAACCAATTTGATCTAATTACCAATTAACAACTAACTGCTTAACAAAATAAATAAACAATTTTATATATAAGAAAAATATAAGAAATGAAAAAGATAAATAGAGCGTGAGATGATGGAGAAACATACCAGAGCCTATCTTATTATTAGCCCAACCTCACTCAAAGTCATAGAATAGGTATTTTGAAAAACTGACCGTTGGATTAGACAATCTTCTCATGTATGTCATGTCTACTAAAAATTACAATGATCCAACAATCAGTTTTCGAAAAATAGTTTGTGAGACACTCTAACAGTATCTACCATTGGATGCTATTACAATTATTTAACAATTTGTATTTTGAAAACCAACAGTTAGATAATTGTGATTTTTGGTTGATATAACATGCATAAGAAGATTATCTAATCTAACAATCAATTTTTCAAAATACAATTCCAGCTAAAGTGGATATATATATATATATATTCCCGTACTTGTGAGGACTTCCTTATATGAGGACTTGGCCTTTTGGCCAATGTAAAATGGGTATTTTGAAAAACTAACCGTTGAATTTAATATTCTTCCTATGTATGACAGGCATGCCAAAAATTACAGTAATTTGACAACTGGTTTCCTTTACTCTCCAAGTAAAGGAAAAAAGAATGTAGAAGGTATACTGGGGATATAAACTTTCCAAACCAAAAAAAAAAAAAAAAAGGCATATGCATTTTCAAAATTTACAAATTGAAAAAATCTTATAATAACCATTAAAAAGTGAGGCATATATTTTCTAACCTTTAAAAGCAAATTAAATATAACCCAAATGGAATATAATGCCTCACTTGGAGCGTAAAGTGGGGAACATGTAAGGATTGTGAGAGAAACCATATGACATAGGTTACAAGTACAGATGAATAGATTTAACAGATGAAAGTGAAGGGGAAAAAGAGAGGACGCCCAAGAAATTGTTGTGGAATTCAAAAGGATAAAATGTAACACTAGCTACTCAAAACAGAATGATAAAGGAAATGCACACTGGAAGAAAATATATATTAACACAATTTTTTTTATAAAATAAAAAAAAAAAAAATAAAAAAAAGGGAGTATTGTTTGAATTAAAAAGGATAAAGGAAGATAAGAAAGAAGCGAGACTAAATTTTAGGAATATGATGATATTGTAAGTTAAGTAAAGAAAACTGCAAAAAAGGATAAAGGGTAAGGGAAGGCAAGAACCAGAGATTTCTATTAAATGATGTTGAGATTTTAGAACGATAGAAGACTTACTTACATACTACACATAGAAAATCATTAATTACAGAAGCTAGGAAACTAAGTTTATGAAGATTCAATAACACTTGAGAGATTAGAACTCGTATTTTTTTCTAAAATATTATGGCATTTTAAGTTCAAGATCGAAGCTGTAAAAGAAATGAAAATAAGGAAGGGTTTTGGAATCTAATGATATTAAAACCATCAGAATCTAATTAAAAATGTGTATCATACAATTATTTCTTCATAGCTTGAGGCATATATTAGACCAATAATCATGTAATATGCTTCTCTTCAAGCATAACTCATTGATGATCCAAGATGAGTTCACACAAAGATTACTATGAAACCAATTTCAACATTTCATCAATACAAAGAGAAAATATGAAATACTCACTTGTATGAAAGATCTCCACAAGGTGTCAACTTCCTGCAAATCCAATCAGGAATTGAACCAGCTTTTCAAGAAGCTCAATCTGTTCCTCAACCTCTCCTATGAAGTAAACAAGACAAATTCACCAACCATCTAATTTGTAAATTGAAAAACCTTGTGATAATGGAGTAACACTATTCGTACGTATTTTTATCAACAACATCATAAATATTCATAATTATCTTGTACACAAGCTCCTCTTTTGTGATCATTAAAGAGCAGTTGATGGACTTGAATATGCGGTGAATCAGAGCAACGAGTTAAGGGAAGCAAGCAGACATTTGCATGCACATTACTGAACATGTTTGACCCATCTCGTGATCCGGGGAGGTTGCATTGCTTTCCTCCAACTACAATAAAATCCAGGCTCACTAGCAGAGGCACGAGATAACAAGGATACAAGTAACTTGGATTCACCGATCAGAAGAGCTAAAAGGACAGAACAGAAGCAGCATGCCAACATAAGTTGTGCATACATAAATTAATGAAGTGGGTCCACCAAAGCCAGACTTTAATCGCACACAGAGTCTACTTTAGTAACTGCCTTCACCATTTGCACCCTACGGTATATATCAAGCAACGTGAACAGTGAGCCATGTCAAAGGCTCCAGATGGAAAAGGCAGTTTTATAGTTCCGAGATCACCAATATCAGCTGGTACACCTTTTTTAATAGGGGTGAATAGGGTTTTGACAAATTTTAAGTAAATACTATCAAATAAAAGTTATGGTTCAATTAATTTCAGCAAAAGCACAAATAAATAATAATTAATTGAAAATGAGAGATAGAGAAAGAGAAATCAAAACCCTATATTTTTGCTCCAAAACTCACAGTGATTCAATTGTCAACTTATCGAAAATATCACTTAGAAAAAATTATAATAGCTTTCAACGGTCACACCTCTATATTTTTAGTTTTTGACATTTGATCATCACGTTTTTTGGCATACATGACATCTACTCCATAAAAAGAATATCTAATCCAACAAAAAGATTTCAAAATTTATATTCCACAATTATCTATTAGCTTTGTACTTACCTAACTTGGATGACGACTCTATAAATAAGTGTTAAATATGGTTTGATGAGTCGCTGTAATTGTGTGGAGATTGATCGTGGAAGACGCCACTATATTAATCTTTCATTTAAGTGGAAATAAGATTATTTTAAGGAGTTTGGATTTGTTGTTGATCTGATAGATGATTAACACCTCTATTGAGGCTGACATATGTGCAAAAAATAAAATCCAATGACTCACATAATAAAGACCCAAAGATTTTAGATAAGTTTGATTGATATTTTTCAATACTATTAGTAAATTAATTTATTATAAATTACTAATTTAATTTTAAACTGAAAAATAAAATTTACAAATCTAATAAGTCCATACAATATGAAAATTAAAAAATAAATTTATTTTAATTTTATATCAAATCAAGGAAGAGATTTGATATAAAATAAAATTACGAATAAATTTTAAAATTAATTGAGGTTGAAACATGTAGGTGGAGCGTGAAGACTGGAACGGACAGGAATTTTGAGATCACGTAGGACGCATAAAAGGTTATATGGATAAGAAGGACCACGGAAGCGGTTTTTTAAAACCATGGGCTAAACAGGAGGTTTTTGAAAAATCAGCATTGCCACTTGGCATTATCTAATGGCTCATAAAGTGACTAATTCGATATATATGAAATGATCCAACGTTTGTCGAGGCTTGTTGACCTCTCTAGTCTCTACATGATGTGTGCTTGTTATATCCTTCTTTTTGTCTGTCCTATCGTCAATTATGTGAGTTAGGGTTAGGGTTTGCTGGTCTGAAATGGGAGATGGCTGTGCTTCTCGAAAATCCGTGGGAATTGGCAGATAGGAAAGACAAAAAGACAAAACGAATTTCTCTTTTGTTCTCTGTAACAACTGGAACAGTAAAATTTGTTATTGATTTTGTCTTTCCTACTCCTCCCATTCCTATTGTTTTCCAGGTTTTCTTCCTTTTCGTATCATGTAGCCGAAGCAGCGACAAGCAGAGTCCTTGAAAGAGATGCAAGAGGCCTTAGGACCCAGAATTCGGTTGATGTCGTTGCGATTGTAGAGCTCGTAATCGAACCCTTCTGGAACCTTGATGGTTTTCGTTGGATCACCGTCCTGGACTATGATCAGATGGTATGGCTGAAAGAATGGCTCCCACATCTTCAGAAAGTCCAGGTTTCGGATCGTCGGTATCACGACGTCGAGCTCATGCTTCAACACCGGCGTCGAAGAGGGGACGGAGAGGAAGAGCGAGAGATGGATGAAACCCCAATTACATGGTGGTGGCAGGTGCTATAAGAGTGGGAGAGAAGCCGGCACGTGCAACGAGAGAGGTTTTTCCTTTTAATTTTTATTTTTTTACTTTTGTTTTTCATCTTAGACTTCATTCCTTGAGATATTTCATTTTTCTTTATTATTATTTCAAGTTTACAATTCAAGACAGTTGTCATCTCAGTGTATTTATCAAATTGTTTATATTTTTTTTTAATATTTATAAAAATTAAATTTGTGTTGTGTCAAATACTCAATTCAATCAATTATAAAAATTAAATTGAGCTTAAATGTATAATAAAGAACTTTTAAACTTTAATCAGTATTAATGTTTAACTTGAAATTCAAACATGTTATGAGAAAGGAAAATGTTACATTCGTCCATCTTTTTAATTTGGAAAAATACATTCAATTTTTTCTTTTAGTATCTTTTTCTTTTTCTTTCGCATGTATGTGCAATTTGGGATAAGTATTTTGAGAAATCTAGTGATGGATTAGATGTTCCACTTACTTAAATCATATATACAAAAAAAATCATATTCATCTAGCGGTTGGTTTTTCACAATTTTGAGAAAAATTATAAAACACAATGAAAATTTTTTCCATTCTATTTTTTGAAAAACCTACCGTTACATCAATGTGATTTTTTGCATGCTTGATACGTATAAGTGGAACATCTAATTCAAAAGTCAGTTTCTCAAAATACTTGTTCCAAGTTGGTCACACATTAAGGAGGAAGAAAAGGGAGGCTAAAAAGGAAGGTTGAATAGAATTGTTATTTTTACCAAAATAAAAATAAAAATAGAATTGTTGTTTTATTTTAGGTTGTTTCAAAATGAGTGTCCACTTTAAAAAGTTAAATTATAGTCTAAAAAAGGTATGAAAGTGATAATTTTTTAAAGAATTTTTTTTAAAAAAAACAAGGTAACAAATCAATACATTAATAGAATTTCTTAATATACCTGTGTTTCTTTATCTTTATGGGATGGAGGGAGTAATCAAAATTTTCAATTATATCATGTAATTTAGTGACTTATATATTCAAAAATATTATTCAACTATTTATTTTTCATCCTGCTGTTTTTTCCATAATCGAAGTCAAGTTAGCATTTTGGATATGATTAACATGATATCCATGCCCATGGTTAGAATCTTGTTTTATTCATAGGAGGACATTTCAAGATGGAAAAATGAAGAGTGGTTAAAAGAGGGTTTTTTTATGGGAAAATGATCAATATGACCCTAATACAATTTTATTTATCAAGAAGTCCAAACCATAAGATCTATACCGATAGGCCCCTCCAGATCAAATATAAAGTCAACTAGGATCATGTATTTTCTGATATACTATTTTCCTTAATTTCAGCAAAATTTTTATTTTCAGCATATTTTTAAATCTAACATGATCTTTTTTGAACTTTTTTTTATTTGAATTAGTTGGATTTGATATGGAAAGGTTTTTTTTTTTTTTTTTTTTTTTTTTTTTTTTTTTTTTTTTTTTTTTTATGAATTTGAAATGAGTTAATTATGGATTTATTGTTCTTAAACTATTGTCTGATTTTGGGTTTTGCTAAATCAAAACCCTAGATATTTAAGATATGTTATATGAGTGCTGCAAACTTTTTGGAGCTGCTGTGACGATCTGGTTGCTTACTTTGGTTTGATTCAAGCTATTCAAACAATTTTTTGAAATGTATGTTTCATTGTCCAACTTAATGTTTTAATAATGGTTTATGTAGATCCATCTATATATGTAAAACGTTATTTTTGAAGTTCATAAATTCATGGTGCTATATTTTGAGTGTATTCCATTTTGAGTATAGTCTATAGATCCATGTTTACGTTTTACAGAAATACACGTATCTCCGTAAAACGAACATATGATGTATACGTGTCAATTTGACTTTCGTTTTACAGAGATACATGTATATTTAAAAATAGACTATAGTATGTATACATTCCCGACATTATTTTCACTTTGTAATTCTTTTTTTAAACATACATGTATGCATGTAACACGGATTTGACATGTATACCTTCAATGTTTTCAATATCAGAGATACAAGTAAGAATTTGACTTTGTATATATACATATCACCATGTATGCGTTTGGAATGTATACATAGAAACTTAATTTTGGAATGTATACATAGAAACTTAATTTTGAAATGTATACATAGAAACTCAATATCAGAAACTTCATAGAAACTTAATTTTATATTATGGTAGTTAACATATATGCATGTATCTCCAAAATCTGTTAAATGTATACATGAAACTTGTCTTTAAGATTTTTTGTATATTTATATTCATGTTTATTTTTTTTATATAATTGAAGCTATAAATATTTATTTATTTATTTATTTTAAAAAAAGATTTTACTATCTGGAAATCTTGTATGGATAGTGAACTCAAAATTTGAATTTCCAAAATTGATGAATTAGCGGTGAGATTTTAGGAATTTAGATGACCGCTAAATATGGAATAAATCCATATTTGATAATTTTTCAAATTTCGGATTCTTAATTAGGGGCAAAATCGTCTTTTAAAATAAATATTCGAATCATTTTTATTACTATATTTAATTCAGGACTTTTGGGTAAAGCCATCTTATACTAGGGTCCTATTGGTATAAATCCCATTTTTTATAGTATAATAATATAATCATTTCATATTAAATATGATGTCATTTGTTACATAAGAGCAGGTCAAAGTTTTGATAGCATCATTCCATTTTAAAAAAAAGAAAGCATGTGTTAAATGAGCAATTAATGATAATTTACTTGATTTAACTTAAATACTTCTGTTCTTAGTTGGAAGATATGACATAGGAGTCTTTTGGGTTGGCTCCATTAAAAAATTTAGATACTATTATGGAGCTGTATTTTGCTTCCATGATTATTTAATGTAATTTATTAAACATTTATACTTGATCCTTTGCCGCAATAAAGTATTTTTAAATTTTAACAATATTACTCCACTATAAGTATTTGAACTAATGATGTCTGATTAGTTTAATAACAATTACGATGTTTTTAAAGCAACTCTATTTTATTTTATTTTATTTATTTACTTTTTTGGTTCAACGGTCAGGGGTGTCCGGGCCAGCTTATGCACACCTCGACTAATCTCCTCCTCAGTCTGGTCAAAGGTAGGTAGGTTTTTTACGCTGGGACTAGGGGTTTTAATGAGGAATAATTCCTCACGGTCTCCTTGATTGCATAATATATTTGCATATTTCTCATGAATTATTCACACCATTTTGTGCATACTTGAGCCATTTACAGTAGTGAATAAGTGTTTTTAATGGTTTTCATGTTTTTCCCGTCTTTTAGGTAAAATGCAATAAAATTGATGTTTTTGCATGCAAATTTGGAGCTTGGATTCAAGTTTTGGAAGTTTTCAAAAGTCATGGGATTTATGTGACATACTTATAAGTATGTCTGGAGTCTACATATCAAATTTCAAGGCCAAATGACAAATGGTTTGGGAGATATAAGCAAACAAGATCAACTAGTGCAAAAAAAATGACCAATCTGAGTATTTCTGGCAGAGATTTCTCTCTAAAACGAATTTGACAATGAGACTACCATGGTTAGAAACTAGACTTCTCAAGCTTTCCAACTATACAAAGATCATCCAAATAGAAGTCCGGACAACAAAGATACAAGCAATTGAAGTTGGGTATCAAATGTTGTCAAGTCTGCAATAAAGGAAAAACCAGCAGCGATGCATTACCGATAATGCACTCTTGCAATATTGGTAATGGCCATCCGAGACAGCCATTTTTTGGTATTTTTGTATATTTTTGAAGGGCAAAAGTGTACTTTTACCTCTTGGGATATACCCAATTACAGCTAGGGTTTTGGGACCATTCTCACTGTTATATTTCATTTCTCTTTGTTTTCCTTTATTCTCTCCCATTCCACTAGGGTTTTGGGAGATGTTAGGATAGTTTAGGCTTAGTTTTTCCTTTTCTTTTTCATTTATGTTATGTAATCTTAGTATATTTACATTTATAACTTGTATTCCCTGTCATTTTGCACAAGAATCACTTATCTTTGTGTTGGTTTTCATCTTTTTAATGGCTTTCTAAGTAGTTGGGTTGGATTCTACGGTGGATTTTCATTATATAACAAATGTAATATGATTTTCTCCACTTTTATGTTTTGAATGTTTGTTAGATAATGTTAAATACTCTCTATCTTCAGATCCACAAGGTTTAGCTCACTTTGACCATATGTAGACAATAATTCTTGGCACAGGTGGTGCTTAGTACTTAATGCACTCCAAGTGTTTGCTAAAATGTCTCAACGAGTGTTTTTCATTATTCATCATCATTTTTCTTGTGTTTTGTGTTTGAATGAGTAAATGCTTTCCATATTTAAACCATCTTGGTTTGGCATCATCTTGACTATATGTAGATAAGTAAACCTTGGCACATGTAGCACTTGAGATGTTATTTTCTTTTGACTACTTGTAAATAAGTAAGCCTTGGCACATATAGTGCTTAATATTTATATACACTCCAAGTGTTTGAATAAATGTCTAAGGGAGTGTTTACTTTCATTTAACACCATTATGCTTTTATTGCTAAATCTTCCATCAAAGATCGTTCTTCAATTGATCCTAGATGAGAAATCCTTGTGAGAAATTCATGTTTCCTAGTTGTGGATGTAATGAAACTCAAGAATCCAACTATTTACATTTTATTGTCTTTTCTTTTATTTTAGTTAATTTAGTTAGTTCTCTACACTACTCACACACAACCCCAATTGATTTTACACTTTATTTACATTCTTTAGGCATCAACACATAAGAATTTACAATTGACTTCACATCCAATCCCTATAGAGATGACCATGGGTACTCCCATGAATTACTATGCTTGACAACGATAGATCATATGCTTGGGATTGCACTACAACTTTGAACGTCAAGCACTCCCCACCTTAAATAGCTCCCAAGGTGGGGAATCGAACCCACAACCCCAGCTATGTTAGAGTTTAGGATTGTAACATTTGTGCATCTTGTTTGTCATTAAAAAAAAAAAAAAATTACATTCACACTCTTATATTTATTGACTATTATATTGACCTCCCCTTTATTTTCGAAAAAAAAAAAAAAGGATATTTAGCTACAAGTCTTGCTTTTAGACCATACCAAAAGTCCTCTTAAGGACTTTTTAACTCCAAAAGTTCTAATTATAAGATTTTTATTACATAAGATCGATCTCAATATTTTTAAATTTTTTTATTTAATGATAGATTTACTCTTTTTTACATTCTCTCTCTCTCTCTCTCTTGGTCAAAAGACTTTACTGTTCTCTCTCCTCTCTCATATCTCATTTATTTCATTCCTAAAATATCTCTCTCATATCTCTTTTCTCTTCTATGTGAAGAGAAAATCTATCTCTCATATCTCTTTTTTTTTTCCACAAATATCTATTCTCTCTCTTTCAACTCTTTTCTCTATTTCTCTTACAATGGTTGAAGTGGCTCGTCATCAAATCCCAACGGCACCATAGAAATTTTCCAGTATCATGATATCATCTTTATCTTCTCTAACCCTCTCAACGTAGACTTAGGTCGTAGAAACCATAGATCTATAACCTTGCCGTGTTTGAAATCATCTTTATGTTATTCTCTACTTTTCTCTTTAAAAAAAAAAAAATCTAAATAAATTTTGTGCAGCGAACTGTGCAGTAAAGTTCACAATAAATTATAGCTTCTTTGAGTTTTCTGTTGTCCCAAGTTATATAACCCTAGAGGGGGGTGAATAGGGTTTTGACAAACTTTAAGCAAATATTACCAAATAAAAGTTATGGTCCAATTAATTTTAGCAGAAGCACAAATAAATAACCATTAATTGAAAATGAGTGACAGAGAAAGAGAAATCAAACACAGCGATATTAACGTCCACACCTTAAGCTCCAAATCCAAGGATTTTTCAATCCACTATGGATCACTTCTTCAATCAAACACAGCGATATTAACGTCCACACCTTAAGCTCCAAACCCAAGGATTTTTCAATCCACTATGGATCAATTCTTCAAGGTGGAGAAACCTTTACAACCAATCTCATTTTCGGTAGGGATCAAACTAATGCTACCAAAGCACTCAATTTTACTTTCGGTGAAGATTAAACCAATGCTACCAAAGCACTCAATCTTACTTTCGATGAAGATTAAACCAATGCTCGCCAAGAGACTTCAACCAATCTCACTTTCGGTGGAGATCAAACCGATCTCCAAGCAAATTCCCAAGCTTGAATTTGACCAACAATCTTCAAGCTTTACAAGGGTTATACCCCAACCCTTCTTCTCAAAAGATATATAACAAGATTTGTGTACAATAAAGAACTCTTCAAGAGTAGATGAAGTACAAATAAAGCTTTCACTAGTATCTCTCAAAAATTAAACTATATGGCTCAAGAGAGAAAGATGATTCTTTGACAAATTCACACAAGAATGATGTAGACTAAGTTGGTGTGTGTTCTAATATGTTTCTTTATTGATTTAAGACTCATACAGTGAGTATTTATAAGCCCACAAACGAACAGGGCTGTTATGCGTAAAAATATAGCCGTTTGGGTTTGTCAAAACTAGCTGTTATAAGCTGTAGGGCATACTTAGTCGACTAGACTAACAAGGTTAGTCGACTAGGCCTTTTAAAATACTCTTTGAAAATTTTTCGAAGTCGATTAGTCGACAAGTACAAATCATGTAGTCAACTAGCTTAGTAAAAACTTACATTTTAAAATCTGGGTACGATTAGTCAACTAGTATATAGCATGTAGTCGACTACTTTAGGTTTTTGGGAAAACTTGCTTACTGCCACTTTCATTAAACCTAACTAGTCTTTTGAGTTCAAAACAACCTATCATGATTTTAAAACAATTTTGACCAAAATATGATTTTCCAACAAGTCAAAAAACTAAGGTCTTAAGGTCAAGGTCTTTTGAGCCAAGTAAGTTCAAATTATTTGAGAGATTTATATAGATAAATCCTAAACACTCACACACAAGAATAAACGCAAAGTCTTCACGATTTGATTCTTCAATTCTTGTGTTTGGCTTTATCTTTGAACTTTAACAATGTTGTTTCATGCTCTTTACTCCATGCTTTTTAATGAATATACAATATATTCTTATGAGCTTAGCTTGAAAGATCTTCTAAATAGGCTTGAGCTTCATGATTGATGAATGTCCTCATCTTGAATCCTGTCTTGCAATTTTACACTAAATATTTGATTCACAATACAATGTTTGATATCATCAATTTATTAAACAAAGTATTCATAGGACAATGTTTGTTATCATCAAAATCATTCAATAAAGTTGAATTGAAGCCATAAGGCTAACAATTTTTCCTTTTTTGTTGAATGCAAACTTTGTGTAAAATTTGCATATAAATGAATCAACAAGGATTTATAGCTCCCCCTAACAATATGCATGTATGTAAAGATACCAATAGATATCAACAATTATTATTTAAGCATTTGCATATTTTAGGTAACAAATCCATGATATAAGAAATATCTAATCATATGCATATTCCAATCATAAGAATTTCTAAATCTTATTCATTAAAACACCTAATTGAAACTATTAGGGTTTTAAATATGTAGAATTTAATTTGAGAAATCATTATCATAATTCCTACCTTGTAATTAACACTTTAATATGCTTAGTAGATTAATCAACATTAACCTACAATGGTGGAATTAAATAATAACTCAAACTAGAAATTCTATGAAAGAATCAATTTCTGTTTTTTAACAAAAATGTAGAATTCAGCTACTGTTTTGGGACTAAACTTTCCTATATTAAAACTAATTTTTAAAATGTGAGAATACTCTATTTCACAAGGATTTTCAGTACTCTTTCAAATGGCATAGGTCTCGTTTAATGATTCCAACATTTGGTATCACTTTAAAGCATTTTGTGACAAGAACTCCAATACCGGATAGAATCTGGAATTTCTTTACAAATAGCTTTGTGTGGCCTAACCTAGAACGAATTAAGTCATGGGAACACTTCAATTCACTAGGTTTTTCAGTCCTCTTTCCAATGGCTGGGGTCTCATCATGTTATTCCAACGTTTGGTATCACTTTAAGGCATTTTGTGACGAAGAGTCAAAATTTCCAGATTTGAGTCTTAATCACAAAAAGCTTAGTATGGCTATCCTAGGTCAAATTAAGCCATGAGAACTCTTCCTACACTTAACTAAGACCTTATATTAATGAAGTTAATAGGTGGCTTGCTTTGTAAATCCTTCAAAGCATTTTCCATGGATTTTACAAAAGTTGCATAGTTGTTGTCCAGAAAATCCAGCAACCTTGTTTAACATTAAAATGATTTTAAAATTAATCCAAATAATATATAACAATGCCAAAACAGTTCTAACATATTAATATATCATTAAGCAACTGTCCTAAATGTTTTTAAACAAATTAAAACATCAATACATCACATGTATTGCTCAAACTCTCAAGAACACCAAAAGGGGGTTTTATAAAACTAGTTTCATATAACTTACTTTTTCTTCACTTATGAATTTAAATAATTTTGAAAACATCATAAACAATTTATAAATTGAAGTGAAGAACTCAAGGTATGAAACAAATAGAAGGCAAAGGCCATTAGGGTTTCCAAAACCCTAGTGGTCGTGAGCCATAGTGAGAGAGAGAGAGTGAGCTAGGGTTAGGGTTAGGGTTAGGATTTTACAAACCTTACCTAATCCAACAAGTTAGGGTTTCCATAAACCCTAATTAGGGTTGCCTCTTTCTTTTCCAATTTAAACTATTCAAAATAGAAAGAATCAAATCAAAATAAAAAATTTCCAAAACTTTGAACAATTCAAAATAGAAAACTAGGTTTTTCAGGATTTGAGATTAGGGTTTTTAAATCCAAATTAAGAAACAAACTTATTATGATTTAGGGTTTCTTAAACCAAAAATCAGCCACCATCAAATATTTATTAGGATTTCAAAGAGCCCTAATATCCATTGTTAACAATTTAACAAAACTCCATTATCATGAAAATTTAAACAATTTTAAATCAAACTAAAACAAGCATCAAGATTCAATTTTAAACGATTTAGAATTAATCAAGCATGCATGTAATATCATCCAGGGTTCTAAACCCTAGTAGCCGAATTGCACAAGGGGTATAAGCCCCATGGCCGTGAATCCTTAGTAGGATTTCCCAAACCCTAAATGCCAAATACAAGCTAGGGTTTCTAAAACCAAAGCTTGATGCACCCAAGTTTCTAAAATAAGAATATCATTCATTAATTCTAGGGTTTCACAAAACTCAAGAATTAACCATGGCCATTGATTATAGGGTTTCTAAAACCCAAATCATATGTGTTATAGGTATGCCCTAAGACCAATCCTAAAGGGCATATCAATTTCATATTATATTAATTTGAATGTATAACTTGTCATGTATATTTAAATATATATATGATAAGGTCCATGAATAAATGATAAGAGAAATATGTATCTCAAGTTGTTGTGATAAGGAGACTCATATTTCTCATACACATTTATTCTAAATAAGTTCATGCTCATAGGTTTATTAAAGTGGACATTTAATAAACCGTCAAGAGTAGCACATATTTAAACTAGCTCCAATTGGAGGATAAGTAGTCTTTCATGTCGGTGTAGTGACACTATAGTTAATCTGTGGGTGCATATTAAAGAATATGTACACTGAACATGATCTGTAAGGGTATTCTTATGAAGTTTAAGTCAAAAGAATATTCTTCTGCTACGTCCATTAATTTGGTAATCCTAATACCTGAGACACCATTGTTGTCTTATACTTGAGTTGTTAGGGTTTGATAGTGTCTTGTACAACCTTAACTTTAAGGATGTAATCGATACTCATTGGCTCTAATAAGTTATGCATGAAGATAGATGAGTAGTCAATAAGGAATCATCACTCTCATTAATATGATAGAGAATGTCAGGGTTCGTTCGATCACAAAGATAATTCTCAGTTTGAATTTCATGGCCATGGTGATAGATGAACTATGAAAGAGTTTCACAAGGTTCATCTTATTGATAATTATATTTTGTAGAACATATAACAAGTTGTTAAGATAGGGTTTGACTTAATAACCATGCCCAATTATCTTAATAATGACATTAGGGGATGAAAGATTAAGTAAGATGAAGGGTTCACATAGTTCTACGGTTCACATAGTTCTACTATTCACCCACACCTAGGGCACGTCATGACACATTGCTAGACGTCACTCATGACTAGTGAAAGCCTAATGATAAGTGTTATCATTGAGGGAAAAAATTGGAATTGTTCCAATTGAACCATAAATAGAAAGTTTCTATTTCGGGAACATGACATGTCCCAGTCCACTACTAGGTTGGGGTGAACCCAATAGGTCACACACAATAGGACTCAAAAGAGCTCTTTAATTTATGAGAGGGGTAAGTTTCTAATATAAAGTAACTTATAAGGTCTCTTTAATTAATAGTTAATTAGGAAGGACCAAGTTGTAAAATATTAGAAACCCTAGTATTTGCTATAAATACAAGGGGATGAGTGCATGCTAGCACTAAGTCCACTTAACCCTAAAAATAGAAGAGGAGGCTATCATCACTTTCACCCACCCATGTGGCAGTGACCTAGGGACTCTCCCATGGCCGTGATTTGCCTTCTCTACCTCTCTAGCTTGGTTTTGATCAAGTGTTGATCAATCGCAAGAAAGTTCAAGAGTCTTGGGTTCGTGTGGATACCGTTGGAGGCTTCATATTTTTTGAGCTCGTATGCGATCTAGGTTTACATCAAAGGCAATCATCAAGTAAGTATATTTAAAGTTGTTTAAATATTGTTCTTGATTTATATTCATGATCCGATGTTTGTGTTTGAATCTTGGCATGGTTGTGATTTGAGAAATCTTATTTTATAAAAAAAAATTATACGATATTTCCTTCCGCTGCGATTCTTTGATCACAACCTTTCAGTGGTATCAGAGCCAACTCAAACACGATCATGGATATTTGATGACTTGATGATGGATATAATTAATTAAAAGTGATTTAAAGAAGGGTTCTTGAACCCCATATGAATTCGGTCCTAGGATTTTTGATGAACCCGTGTTTTGTTTATGAAACCCAAGAATGGTTTGTAAATCTATTTTGATCTTGTTCTTCTTTATTGATCATGAGATGATTAATAAATATTTAAGATTGAATTTTAGTGTATTTGATACATTAAAAATCAGTTTTATAGTGTGTTTCTAAGTCATGGCCATGAATCAAAATGAAGAACAAACCCAGAAATCCCGTTTTTCTGGAGCATGCCAACTTGTTTGGCTTGTATCTTGATCAATATTGATCCAAATTGCATGAGGTCGGTCTTGTTTCGATCGTGACTCGATATAGAATATTTCCATATCAATTTTGGATTTTTTACAAGCCATTAAGGCAGCGTTTGGAGGCAAAACAGCCGCTGACAATAACACTGTTTTTCTGCAGAAAAGTTTATAAAGTATTCTTGTTTTGCTTGGTTTGTTCAAACCACTCAATGGCTTCCCTTCAAACTTCATAGAAGTGTTCTATGGAAGTATTCTAAGGGTTCTATGGTTTTTTTTTTTGGCTTTGGAAGCCATAGAATACTTGGTTTAAAATTATTAAGCTTTCTTGGAAACTATGAAACCCAAAATTTTAGTTTTACTGTTCTAGTTGTTCTTGTTATCTTTTAAACCTTCAAACCATCCTTAGAGGAGCCGAAAATCATGTGGGAATGGTTCCCACACATGGCCATGGTCTACCATGGCAATGGTGAAGCTTTTAAAGTTCATCAATGGAGTTTTGAAACCCTAGTTATGGTTTTAGCTTATGTGTTAATGGAGCTTTTGTTAATTTGATTAACAATGAATATTTGGGGCTTTTGAAACCCTAATAGAAATTGACAAGGTGGCTGGTTTTTGGTTTGAGAAACCCTAAATCATATTAGGGAAGTTTCTTGATTTGATTTAGAAACCCTAAATTTCAAATCTTGAAAAACCCCAATTTCCTATTTTGAAATTGTTCAAGATTAGGAAAATTTTCTTATATTGATTTGATTCTTTCCTTTATGAATTATTTGAATTTGGGGAAAAGAGGCAACCCTAATTAGGGTTTATGGAAACCCTAAATTGATGGATTAGAGTAAGGTTTGTGACCCTAACCCTAGCTTATTCTTTCTCTCTCTCACTACTAGCTCACGGCCTAGGGTTTTAGAAACCTTAATGGCCTTTTCTTTTTCATGCCTTATGTTCTTCACATGATTTATAAGTCATTTATGTTGTTTTCAAAATTATTCTTGATGTTTTTGAAAATTAAAAGTGAAGAACAAGAAGGTTACAAGAAACTAATTTTGAAAAACTTCTTTTTGGTGTTCTTGAGAGTTTGAGCAATACATGTGATGTATTCATATTTTAATTTGATTAAAATGCTTTAGGGCTGTTGTATAATGATATATTAACATGTTAAAAGAATTTTAACATGATTGTATATTATTTGGAATTATTTAAAATTGTTTTAAATGTTAAAACAGTGTGCTGTATTTTCTGGGCAGCAACTTAGTAGCTTTTGTAAAATCCATGAAAAACGTTTTCATTGATATACAGAGCATGCCACCTATTTAATTCATTAATATAAGGTCTTAATTAAGTTTGGGAAATGTTTTCATGACTTAATATGACCTAGGTTAGCCACAATAAGTTTTTTATGATTAAGACTCGAATCGGCCAGATTTAACTTCATGTCACAAATTGCTTAAAGTGATACCAAACGTTGGAATCACGAAATGAGACCTATGCCATTTGAAAGAGGACTGAAAATCCTTGTGAAATTGAGTATTCTCACATTTTAAAAGTTAGCTTTAATATAAGAAAGATTAGTCCCAAAACAGTAGCTGAATTCTAAAATTTTTGTTGAAAAACATAAATTGTTTCTTTCTTAGAATTTTTATTTTGAGTTATTATTTATTCCACCATTGTAGGTTAATAGTGATTAATCTACTAAGCATATTAAAATGTTAAATGCATGATAGGAATTATGAGAATGATTTCTCAAATTAAATTCTATATATTTAAAACCCTAATTGTTTTAGATGTTTTACTTATTTTTGAAAGAAACTAGTTTTGTCATATGAGATATGATGGGATTCTTTTAATGTGATTAAAAGGACTTCATTATAGTTATGAGATAATAATAATGAGTTTATTATTGTTATAAGATAATAATAATAATATACTTTCATTAATTATATGTCATTGCCATCATTGCCTTTACTTTTGTAGCCTTTATTTTACGCAATGTGATTGTGTAATAAGAATGGATGATTATGGACGTAAGACCAATTAAATGAGATGAGATTGGCCGCATGTGATGTGTTTGGTTTAGTTAAGGGTTGTATTTAAAGTAGTTTAAATTTATGGTGATGTAATTTAATTGGGGCTTGCATGCCTCTTTCCCTCTCTTTACGTATGTAATTCAATTCTCCTTAATCCCCTTCTTTTATATTAAATTGTAATGTACAATTCAAGAAAGCAAGTGGTGGACCTAAGGTGCATGGTGGAGTCATATTCGAGAGGAAATCAAGGACTTAAGAAGGACTTGGAGAGGACTACAAGAGCTTGTGAAGATCTTTTAGTCGATATGTAATAGTTATATAGGATTTTATTACGATCACCTAACCCTCACCTTAGACCTAGGGTTCATCTTTATGGTTCAAAGCTTGAACCCACCCTTAAAAGTCCATAATCAATCCAAAGGCCCATTAATATATGTGATGTATGCTTGTTAGGTCCTAGACCTAATTTATTATATGTTCAAGATGAATCCACCCCAGTCTCTATGAGGACAGTGGGAGGATAATTGAGAACTAATAATAAAAGTGGGTCTAAATTTTTATATGTATTTGATATATATATATGTGTGTGTGTGTGTGTGCGCGCGCGCGCGCGCGCGCGTGCGTGCGTGCGTGTGTGTGTGTGATGCATGTGATGTATGTTTATAAAATGAGAACTTTTACAAAACCCCTTTTATCACAAAATTAAGTTGTAAGGAAGAGGTATGAGTCTTATCTTAGCCTCCCACCATTATAAGATAAGAAAATTCTTTCGGTATTTATGGTTGGCTGCAGATATGCGGGAACATATCCATCCTAAGAATTCCTCTCATCTTATTTTAATATTGGATATCATAAGATGCGAAAATGGTGTATCCCAAGAACCTATTATGTGAGGGATACAACATTCAATTGACCATACTTATGTGAATGGTGGGTGTAACTTAACTAAAATGTACTATCCAAGAACCTATTATGTGAGGATACTACAGTTTAGAGGCTAAAGGGCGATTGGAACTTGCTTGAGAAGCATTAGGATAAAGAGTTATCCACTCATTGAGGGTTAATATCCAAGAACCTATTATGTGAGGACTATTATTCTTGATGGGACCCCAATCCCCATTATGGAAATTCAATGATGAAATTTCCGAATCTCATTAAAGGGTATATGAGATTTGAATAAAATAGTGGGAGTACCATAAAACTTAAAAACCAAAAAGTATTTATGGTATAATAATGTGAAATTATATTTATTATTTTCTGTTGTAGATAGCTCCTCTAAACCTGCACTCTAGAATAATTAAATAACAATCGTTTAACTAGTCCAAGACGTCCAAGGCTGGTTTGAGAAACCTAGTCTTAGCCGCTGATAAAATAGACTACATGGTCAATACCCCATGCCCAAATGCTTTGTCATAAGGGGGCATATTAGGAGAAGAAAGACACTTATAGTAAGTGACTTGATAATGATGTAAGGTACATCTTATGGAACTTTATGGTTCACAAAACAGGATTGTATGAAACAATACTATTAGTGGACTCTTCTCCTATAAGATGATGAATGGGATATCTGTTAATGAGCTCTGCCTCAAGATGATCCAGATCATTCACTCATTGCATGATCTTAAGTGTTAGGATCACTGCTAATAAAAGGCCATTGACCTATTGCTTCATTCCCTTCCTACAAGTCACAAGTAATTGATCATAATTTTCCCTCACTGATTTGATGAATATGCTAGTGAGTATTAGGAGACCTTGAAAAAGGAACCCAAAGGGAATGTTTTAGCTATCAATGGAGCTTCCACTTCTAAGACCGAACCTAAAGGCAACAGAAAGAAGAAGAAGTCTCATGAGGCATTAAGAAAGAGAAGTCTAAAGGAAAGAGTTTCAAGTGCGGTAAGTCAGGTCATTGGAAGAAAAACTGCAAGGAGTACCTAGTTTGAAGAATGGTTCTTTCTAATGGTACGTCATTTTTTTTATTCATTTACTAATTAAGAATTAGTATTATTCTGCTTATGGTATCCGATACCTAATTGTGTTTTCTTGTACAATGCGATTGTCTGTAAAAGACAAAGAGAAGCAGAAGATCAAGTAGACATCGAGCATTCTTTGTTTGGAAATGAATCAACAGTTGATACATTTAACATAGAAGCTTGATACTTGATTAGTTTATTTAGAGTTTATAAAAACTTTATTAAATTGCT
The DNA here is from genome assembly GCA_017140935.1 of Hamamelis virginiana. Taxonomy (NCBI): domain Eukaryota; kingdom Viridiplantae; phylum Streptophyta; class Magnoliopsida; order Saxifragales; family Hamamelidaceae; genus Hamamelis; species Hamamelis virginiana. The sequence goes on along the minus strand of JAESVK010000137.1, from coordinate 3,867,141 downwards.
AGTTGTTTTAAGATTTTTTAATTGAGGTTTTATATTGTTTTAAATACTCTGTTTATTAAAACAAATAATCTATGATATTGGATATTTTAGATTATTTCTAGCAATTGATTTAAAGTTCTATACTCTTTATGAATGCTTTGAATAAATGCATGAAAAGGTATATAAGGATTCAACTTCAAGGATCACATTAATAAATGAATTTTGATTCATTGATTAATATGAACCGATCACCTTATTTTATAAGGAGATTAAAAGGATAATACATAAGATGTATAAACCTTAAATTTTAGTTTGTATACTTCATATCTATTTGAATATTTGAATGTGTTCAAATGATTCAAAACTAGGAATATTTGAAGTGTTCAAATAATTCATATGAAGTAAAACTAAAAGAAAAATATTGAGAATATTTGGTTGAATCTTATATTACTAATTGACCTTAAATATGTTAAATGATAAAGTTTGAAAAATATTTGGAAATATAAGATATTTCAAATAAACTTCAAAAGTTTGTTTTCTCAAATAAAGAGTTATTGGAAAACAATGTTTCCACAATAGTTGAGAACTATACCTTTATGAAACATCAAAATGAATTTTATTATGTGATTAAATAGTTTAATACATAAAATACCTTGAAATGTTTCAAAGAGGAAAGTGGGAGCATACATGCCATTGATATTATTCTTAACTTTCTTTATAAAGTACATACTTTAAATACTAGCGTAATATTATGAATTTCATAATCGTTATAGGAATTCAAATCTCTCAAAAATTCTATTTTGTGAGGGATTTCATATGAGCATAATATTTGAGAAATATGGATACTCATATGATTAAAGGTTATGTACTTAAATTAATATCATTAATGCTACAAGTGGTTGTTAGCAGATATTGATTGTTTATTTAGAATAGTGATTCTGAATGGATACATGTATATTCTTAAAAAGTTTAAGAATGAAAAACTTGTATGTATAAAGAAATTTATAAAGGAAGCCATTTACAAATTGCCTAAAGGAATGTCTAGTATATAATGTTTTCATTCGAGAACATAGGTCTCATTTACTAGGACATTAAAATTGGCATCAGATATTAGTTTAATTACTATTATAAAAAATAATAAAGTTGCAAAGTTTATTTGCATAGAGTTTCCATTACCATAACACCTTAGATGAGTGTTAGAAGCCTTGTCTTACGAAGACTAGTATAAGATACTGATTGGCTTTAGTGCAAGTGAAAGATTGTTAGAGGTATGCCCTAAAACTAATCCTAAAGGGCATATCAATTTCATATTATATTAATTTGAAAGTATAACTTGTCGTGTATATTTAAATATATATATGATAAGGTCCATGAATAAATGATAAGAGAAACATGTATCTCAAGTTGCTGAGATAAGGAAACTCATATTTCTCATACACATTTATTTTAAATAAGTTCCTACTCATAGGTTTATTAAAGTGGACATTTAATAAACCGTCAAGAGTAGCACAGATTTAAACTAGCTCCAATGGGAGGATAGGTAGTCTTTCCTATCGGTGTAGTGACACTATAGTTAATCTGTGGGTTCATATTAGAGAATATGTACACTGAACATGATCTGCAAGGATATTCTTATGAAGTTTAAGTCAAAAGAATATTCTTATGTTACGTCCATTAATTTGGTAATCCTAAGACCTGAGACACCATAGTTGTCTTATGCTTGAGTTGTTAGGGTTTGATAGTGTCTTGTACAGCCTTAACTTTAAAGATGTAATCGATACACATTGGCTTTAATAAGTTGTGCATGAAAATAGATGAATAGTCAATAATGAATCATCACTCTCATTAATATGATAGAGAATGTCAAGGTTCGTTCACAAAGATAATTCTCAATTTGAATTCCATGGCCATGGTGATAGATGGACTATGAAAGAGTTTCATAAGGTTCATCTTATTGAGAATTATATTTTGTAGAACATATAACAAGTTGTTAAGATAGGGTTTGACTCAATAACCATGCCCAATTATCTTAATAGTGACATTAGGGGATGAAGGATTAGGTAACATGAAGGGTTCACATAGTTCTACTATTCACCCACACCTAGGGCACGTCATGACACATTGCTAGACGTCACTCATTACTAGTGAAAGCCTAATGATAAGTGTTATCATTGAGGGCAAAAATTGGAATTGTTCCAATTGAACCATAAATAGAAAGTTTCTATTTCGGGAACATGAGATGTCTCGGTCCACTACAAGGTTGGGGTGAACCCAATGGGTCACACACAATAGGACTCAAGAGAGCTCTTCAATTTATGAGAGGGGTATGTTTCTAATATAAAGTAACTTATAAAGTCTTTTTAATTAATAGTTAATTAGGGAGGACCAAGTTGTAAAATATTAGAAACCCTAGTATTTGCTATAAATACAAAGGGATGGGTGCATGCTAGCACTAAGCCCACTTAACCCTAAAAATAGAAGAGGAGGCTATCATCACTTTCACCCACCCATGTGGCCTTGACCTAGGGACTCTCCCATGGCCGTGATTTGCCTTCTCTACCTCTCTAGCTTGGTTTTGATCAAGTGTCGATCAATCGCAAGAAAGTTTAAGAATCTTGGGTTCGTGTGGATACCGTTGGAGGCTTCATATTTTTGGAGCTCGTATGCGATCGAGGTTTACATCAAAGGCAATCATCAAGTAAGTATATTTAAAGTTGTTTAAATATTGTTCTTGATTTATATTCATAATCCGATATTTGTGTTTGAATCTTGACATGGTTGTGATTTGAGAAATCTTATTTTATAAAAAAAGTTTTATACAATATTTCCTTCCGCTGCGATTCTTTGATCACAACTTTTCAATATGCAAGTCAAAACAAGAACCAACTAGGGTTTAGAAAACCTTAGTGGCCAAAAATCAAAAGGAGAGGAGAGAGAGAGGCCGAATCCTACTATAAGGTTTTCACTAAACCTTAATCATCAAACAACCAAGAGGGTAAAACCCCCATGGCCGAATCCACTAGGGGTGTTTCCCTATGTGGCCGAAATCCATCTAGGGTTTGTAACAAACCCTAGTTGCCATTTAAACAAAAAACAAAACAAGTATTAAGGAGAAAACCCTCCATGGCCGAATTCAACATGGGTTCAAGAACCCTTGAATTTGATTTTAATTAATTATACCCATCACTAGCCATCATCATAAACATGATCATGCTTGAGTTGGCTCTGATACCAATGGAAGGATGTGATCGAAAAGACTCGCAGCAGAAGACGAACACAAGCATAGGATCATAAATATAAATTTGAATATAGATATATATGCTCTATCTAGATATTTAAAACATTGGTATGGACTATCATTTTGGTTTGGTACTCCGATGATAATGCAACATCATATTCAAAAAATAAATCAATATCCAATTTGCATTGGAACACCGGCCCTTGATCCAAATAGTTATTTATTTTCATTGTAGTTAAGCAAAAAATAAATTTGAATATGGATATATATGCATTTTACCTTTGAAGATGCTCTATCTAGGTCTAATAGTAAAACTGGTACAAAAATTCATTTTTTGACTTAAGTGAAAATGGATAGATATTTTTACTAAAAATTTCTCCAATAATACAACTTTTTTTTATTTATATCTTCTCCATATGCATGTCTTCCCTTGCAAAGGATCCCACTCATTTTTTTTTTTTAAGCTTAATTATAATTATTTTTTAAATAGGGAACCGTGGCGAAAGTTTTAGAAGATTTTTAGCCAAAATTTGAAAATTATGATATTCAAAATCAAACAAGGAGAATAACCCCCTAAAACTGCACTTCAGGTTTACATAATTCTAATAAATTTTAAGATTGGACACATAACTCAACTATACTATAAAATCTGAACAAATCATCTCCTTCTAGAAATAACTAATATTTTTTAAAAAATAATTAGTAAAATATAATAATATAATTTGTTTTTCTATTTCCTATTAATTTTGTGGTATACAATTATTTTCAAATTCAAATATATTTTAAATAAATTATTTACTTATTTATACATAAATAAAAGGCAAGTAGCACTAGATCAAAAGTGTGTAGAAGATAGAGTACACACTTAGAGATGGAAAATTTTTAGCCAATCACAAATTGCCACATGGCTTAAGCCAATTAAATCATGACCAATTAAAATATGTCATATGCCTTCAAGTGGACCCACTAAGATACCCTAAGGGAAAATAAGAAATCATCAAGTGTCCTATCTTATACAAGCTTAACAAATTACAATTAGCCATGTGTTCTAAATCTATGATTAAGTGGACAAATTAAATAATGCCACCTATCAATCGCATTGGGCCCATGTGGAAAAAGAAGGCTTAATCGCATGGCTAATTAAGGATAATTATCTAAAATTAATATTTATTCTTATCACTCATTAAATAAGGATAATTATAAATAAATATTTATCCTTGTCATCCAAGTGGAGTAAACCAATTAAATGGTACCACATGGTCAGATAAGAATGACTTCCAAATAATTAATATTTATCCTTATAAATTAAATAAATAATGATAATTATTAAGAAGCCAATTCCTATCCAAACACTCTACTCCCTACCACTATAAATAGGGGTGGCCTCCAAATGTTGAAGAACAACAATTTTCAAGCATAGAAACTCTGTCAGATTAAAGCATCAAAGTCCTAAAGAACTTCCCAATAATCAAGCTTTCAAGTTGAAGATCAAGCATCAAGCCCTTCAAGTTGAAGATCAAGCTTCAAGTCCATCAAGTTGAATTTAAAGCTTTCATCAAACCTTCAAGTTGAAGATCAAATCCCTTCAAATTGAAGATCAAGCATCAAGCCCTTCAAGTTGAAATCAAAGCCTTCATCAAACCTTCAAGTTGAAGATCAAGCATCAAGCCCTTTAAGTTGAAATCAAAGCCTTCATCAAACCTTCAAGTTGAAGATCAAGCATCAAAGCCCTTCAAGTTGAAATCAAAGTCTTCGTCAAACCTTCAAGTTGAAGATCAAATCCCTTCAAGTTGAAAATCAAACCATTCAAGTTGAGATCCAAAGCATTCAAGTTAAAATATCAAAGCTTCAAATTGAAGATCAAGTTCAACAACTCTTTAAACCAGCTAGATTCAAGAATAAATGATCACCACCCTTGAATCAAGAAATCTACCAAGAGAAGAATCAGAGGATTTCATCTTTTGTAAAAGATATACAGAGATTGTACTCCACACTTTTCAAATATTCATAAAAATCAACATTTGTCTACTCTCTTTTCGGTGTTCATTTAAAAACACGAAATTTGTGTGTACAAATTTCTGGCACTCCCGGTGGGACCATCTTTGCCTCTCATCTCTTCTCTTTAATCAAAAACATCTCAAGAGTCCAAGTCTGCTCTTTCATGGATCTTAAAAAGAACAATTCATAAGCCAAGAAGCTCTGTCAGATTGAAGCATCAAGGCCCTAATGAACTTCCCAACAATCAAGCTTTCAAGTTAAAGATCAAGCATTCAAGTTAAATATCAAACATCAAACCCTTCAAGTTGAAGATCAAGCATCAAGCCCTTCAAGTTGAATTCAAAGCCTTCATCAAACCTTCAAGTTGAAGATCAAAGTCCTTCAAGTTGGAGATCAAGCATTCAAGTTGAAGATCAAGCATCAAGCTCTTCAAGTTGAAATCAAAGCCTTCATTAAGCATTCAAGTTGAAGATCAAGTGCAAGCCCTTCAAGTTGAAATCAAAGCCTTCATCAAACTTTCAAGTTGAAGATCAAACATCAAGCCCTTCAAGTTGAATTCAAAGCCTTCATCAAACCTTCAAGTTGAAGATCTATGTCCTTCAAGTTGAAGATCAAGCATTCAAGTTGAAAATCCAAAGCATTCAAGTTGAATATTGTTTACTATAAAAAATGCCATGTAGGCATCATAGAAGTGCCACGTAGGCATACCGAAATTGGAGAGAATAATGTCATGCAAGCTTCTAGGATATGGAGAGATTTAGCCACGTGGCAGCATGATGTGGAGCACAAAACAGTTAAGCAGTTTCTGGAACTAGTGCTGAGCAGTTTTTTGGAAATGGGCATAATGGGATAATGGGCCATCAAATAAGGAAGTGGAGGAATGGGCCACGGCAGTTAACAGCCCAACTGCTATAAATATGATGCAGCAGCAGCAAGCAAGAGGAGACAACGTCAACCCCAATCAGCCCATGGCAAAGTATTCTAATTTTTAATCAAATTTCTAGCAGCAGTTCATCGTTCCAGTAGCAGTTTCATAGCGGTTTTCATTCATCTCCCAGCAGTGATTCATCGTCCCAGTAGCAGTAGTGGTTGTTTTCAATTCAAGCAGTAGTAGTTCATCATTTTGTCTTCGGTTAGTTGGTATTTCCATCTTTTAATTTCTAATTTCATAAGTCTAATCTTTATTTCAATTAGTAATGGAGTTCGATTCCCATCTAGTTCGTCCGTGTAATGTGAATATTTTTTGTTTGTCATTTCAATTCCGATTAATTTAACTTCAGTCAATGGATTTCCCTATTTCTAATTTATTTTCTTTCATTAAGTCATTATTTCTCAGTCTTTTAGATTCATTAACACTAGAACCCAAGAGGATTAACCTCTGATTCTTGTCAATCGCCTGATTTCCCATCTTAATTCCAAAGTGACCGACTAGGCATCTAAGACCTTTCCTAGATTCTCGGCCTAGAAGGTGCTAGAGGTCGTGTTTACAC
>JAESVK010000137.1:3793675-3849551 GCA_017140935.1 Hamamelis virginiana | reverse complement strand
ATACAAAGAGAAAATATGAAATACTCACTTGTATAAAAGATCTCCACTAGGTGTCAACTTCCTGCAAATCCAATCAGGAACCAGCTTTTCAAGAAGCTCAATCTGTTCCTCAACCTCTCCTATGAAGTAAACAAGACAAATTCAACAACCATCTAATTTGTATATTGAAAAACATTGTGATAATGGAGTAACACTATTCATACGTACTTTTATCAACAACATCATAAATATCCATAATTATCTTGTGCACAAGCTCCTCTTTTGTGATTAAAGAGCAGTTGACGGACTTGAATATGCGGTGAATCAGAGCTACGAGGTCAGGCAAGCAAGCAGACATTTGCATGCACATTACTGAACCTGTTTGACTCATCTCGTGATCCGGGGAGGTTGCATTGCTTTCCTCCACCTACAATAAAATCCAGGCTCACTAGCAGAGGCACGAGATAACAAGGATACAAGTAACTTGGATTCACCAATCAGAAGAGCTAAAAGGACAGAACAGAAACAGCTTGCCAACATAAGTTGTGCATACATAAAACAGAACCCAGCATATTCGCACGTCCCACCAAGGAGATTTCTTGGGACAAAATAACAATATCTTGTTAGAGGCTTAAATGCTTAATAGAACATACCAATGAGCGCAAATTATTACAGATTGACAGAGCATGGATTGTGAAAAGCGCACGTTTGCCAAAATTTATTTTATTGGGATTTCTATGCTTCTCTATATGATTTTATGAAATTTTGAAAAAAGAATCCATACTGACTTATGTATTTAGAAAATTTATATCAAATTCATCTTATGAAAACAATCTATATCAAATTACTTATTATTTGCATCTTACATCATAAACCTTAGAAGTTCCAAATCCACTAAGAACAGATCTGAATGATCTTCATTGATTATATCACAGAGAATAAAAATGCATTCCTTGATTATATCACGGAGAATAAAAATGCATCTAATTGGAATATGCATAAATAACTATTAATAAATACATTTGCCAGATTAGATTCCAAAGGTTCTACGGTGTTTGAACTTACACCTAGTCCATAAGTTTTACAAGGCAAACCAGTAAACATACAACATACCATATGATTTTACTAACTTGTTCATTGTCCATAGGTTGAGATTTCTTCAGCAAAAAGAATTCTATTCAGACAAGCTAATTGCTAGCTATCCCAACTATAAGAAGACTTCAAGGTAGTTTGGCCACTTATCATACCATTTAGCCCATTCCTATTGAGCTTAAAACTAGCTATTTTAATGAACAGATTTGAGACCATTGAAAGTGAACAATATCACATCAGTGTATTCCTGGAATTCTATGAGTAAATTGACTTAGTGATTATTATGCAAAACCTCTCTGGCAGGTCCAAACAGCAAAACAGCAGAAGTTACTGAGTTTCAGAACTATGCTAGAAACCTAATTGGGTTAGAATATCATACCTTTTGCAGAAGTGCGGGAGCACAAGTAAAATTCTCTTCCAAAAAATTCCCTTTCGTTAAAACAGTTTGAGGCATGATATCATGTACAACTTTACGACACTCTATTTTCTCCGTAGAGAAGTTTAAACCACTTTCATCGCCTTCCAAATGCGAAAAGTCCAGAGATCTCTTCGCAGGCATTGGGCATGATGTCAATTTTTTGATAGAACCGGCCTTAAGATTGTCATCACAACTGGGCATTGACCTCTTAGGGGTTGACTGTGCAGGTGTTTCTACCATTAAACTATCAACAACATCGGCACGCTTCACAAAAGGGCTTTCACAAGTAGCAGGACTAACAGAGCACTGGGGGTAGATAAGTTGGTCCAGGGGCTTGATAACAGCAGATTTGGAACATAATTCAGGAGAATCTTTCTGTTGCCCGCTTTTGATAGTTTGGCTAGTCACACAGTCAGATCTGGCAGATGGGAAATGGTCCAGGGGCTTGATAACAGCGGATTTGGAACATAATTCTGGAGAATCTTTCTGTTGCCCGCTTTTGATATTTTGGCTAGTCACACAATCAGATCTGGCAGATGGGAAAGGAACTGGAGATGCTAGTAGTCGGGTCTTTTCTGTTTTTGCCACCACAGCCCTTTGACAGAAGTGTCTACTTATAGATGAAAGTAGATGGGATGAATCTGATAACAGCTCCATTCCAATTGAAGTTTGTTGAGATTCCATCAATGAATCTACAGGCAATGCTTCCAGAATAATGGGTTGATTTCTCTGGTCAAATGGCACTGGCAAGATGGCCTCTGGAATGTCACAGTCCTGGTCACCAAAAATACATAAATAAATAAAATATAATTTAAATTCATCCAAATCTGGAAAAAGCAAAGTAACTGCTGCCCATTTATATATACTTAGATATTTATGCATGCATTGGCTAATCAGGAACACAATAAAGAGATCTGAACCCGAACTAAGACAGGACTGACCTAAAGAGGTTAAAAGCAACTTAATCAGTTGATTTTAATGATATTATCTACCATTGCACTTTCAGATATTCATTATCCAATCAAAAGTATTCACAGATTATGCAACCTAAACACATCAACTAATATTCTAATAGACTACTAGATAGCAATGGAGCATGAAGTATCCTCATTCGTCATCTGTCATCTGTCCACATTGCACTTCCTTGTCTTTTTTTAGCATATACCAAATACTATCTACCAATAAATAAGACTTTATCAAGTTACTAATCATAAAACTTACTTGAAGCCCACCCCCAAAAAATAATTAAATAAAAAAGAACAATTGTTTTTATAGCCAATTGATTTAATATTCTTCACTTACTGTATTATGTACAATTCTCTCACAGTGGTACAACATTTCAAAAGACAGCTTGGGAAAATAATAATAATAAAGTCTCAAAGCATTACCTCAGGATGCATGTTAAAGAAATTTAAAACCCGAGAAGCAAAAACATGTTGTAGAGCCATAAAAGCAGATTTTTCGTGATGACCTTCAATGACATCAAATAGTAAGGTAATTTTCATATCTGCCATCATACAAAGACTTTTCTCGTCATGTATGAGGATCTTATCTATCTGAAGAGCTTCTGGAAGTATATATTTTATCTGTGCGAGATGCCTGTATGAAACCTTTCTGAGAAAAAAATTTCCAACAGTTAGTCATCAAAGGAAGGTATAAACTATTATATAGTAATTGCAGAAAACTGGAAAAATGAAATGAGACCCTCAACACCATTTGCTGAAATACTGCACCTTATAACTGCAGTTATAAGGGTCATGTGTATGTTTAGGGAGTTATTGAATATGCTCCTCTCAAGGGTCAAGTCTAATCTTAATTGAGGTGAGTTGGTATATAAGTCCAAAATCAAGCGGACTGGTAGGATTGGTTTAGGCATTAAAAGCTTAGTTGCATGCCTTAACTATAAGTCACTTGTCAAGGCTGGCCTGACTTCTTTTTTTTTTTTTTTTTAGCCTGGTATACATCTATATCTAAGCAAGTCAAGATGACTTATATCTGCTCAGTAATTTAGCATAATAACCTTCTTTTGGTAACATTAGCTCAACAAATATCTTGAAAGTGCTTCTTCATATATCATTGGACACAGGTGTTGGCACAAAACAAAGTTGAGAAAATATTATCTTCTTATAATGAAAATCAATTTGCAATTTACAGATAAATAACACTCTTATAATAAATAGGTATATCACATTAGCCATATCCAATAATTATTTGCTACAGCTTTAAAGAATTTTGCTTCTGTAAATGATGACACTTCTAGGCCATAAATGTTTCCCATAAGGCCATATATCTATATTTTCTGACTTAGCCTGAGTCAGCAAACACTTAAATAGCCGTTAGATCTCGACCATTTGAGTAATGATCTAGGCCACTTGAGTGTCTAATGGTCATTTAAGTGTTTGTTGACTTAGGCTAAGGGCCCCTTTGCATTAGCTTTTACTAGAATCACTTTTAGATAACTATTTCTTGACATATTTCTTTAAAATTATGTTCAAACCATGTCTTCACATATCAAAATTTTCACACTAAAAGTGATTGCGATAAAAGTTGGAGCCTCCTAGCTTTTGCCACAATCACTATTAGTATGAAAATTTTGCCATGCATCCTATCATCCCTCAAGTTTTTTAAAAGTGATTATCATCCCTCCTCTTAGATCATGCCAAATTTTAAGCTCCAAAAGTGATTCCAAAAAAAGCCAATGTAAATGGGCCCTAAGTCAACATTTACTGACAAGATCATAACTCCTGAAATAATATCAACTAAATTAATATAGATACCCATAACTCATTAAGTAATAAACACAAGGCACACTTACCGAAAAAAGAAAAAAAAAAAAAACCACAAGGCACAATGGCCCTTGAAGATATTTACAAAATCAAAACGGACAATAGGGGAAAGAAACCCAAAAAAAGAGCAATGGCAAAGCTCCTACTACCTTTTTGTAAGAATTTCCATCTGAGCAGAAATATTTTGAAAAGTAGGCAACTTTTTGCACAAACTAAGCAACCTCAATGAACAATTCATACGATTAAAGAACTCTGTTAAGGTCTTGTATCTGGAATTAGAGGACAATGCCTAGTGTTAGAATCAGGCAAGATTATTGTAAAAAAAATAAAATAAATTTAAAAATTAAACTGAACGCATCCACTTAGGTACCCACTTCTCTGGAAGTTTGATTGATCTGTCTTTGTACTTGGTTTGTAAAGACTCATTTGTTTTCTCTGGTGTCAATGATACAATTTTAGTTTCTATATTCTGGTTTCCAACAATTCCTGGCCTCTGGGCAGGGGCAGTAGACAGAGAACCTGATTTGTCAACCTCAGAAACAATCATTTCACACTTGAAATCCAAAACATCTTGTCTGCTTTTCTCCATGCTTCAGCAGTAATACAAACTGGAGAATCAAAAACAGAAGAGTATATAGATCCGGAATCTGGAAACAGAAATAACTGTTCTTAGAGGGCAAAAGCAAAAGATGTATAAACAGATTGCCTAATAAGTAAAGCATAAACCTCATTCAACGAAATATCACTAACAGTAAGTTAAGAAACACAGCCACAGTTGTAATAAGCATAAAACATTGGGTATATCATTGTTTAGACTTGAATAAAATAAAATCATGTTTATTAATGGCCTGTTTGGTTGTCCAAATGGATCCATGGTATTGAAGGTACAAAGCCATCCTCTTGAATGGGACTATTTAAAGAAGTTAGAATAATCACCATAATTAGTGTAATGGAACCAAATTATAAAAATTCATGAAATGTTTTAATTTTTTTCTGTCATTTGTGATGATGATTGCCATCCTCTTGAATTTCCCCATTCTCAAAGATGCATTTGTTCACAAAATTATATGTAAAATATAATGAAATAATTCAATTCATATAGGAGACCAAACAACCCTAATGCAATATTATCATCAGTCAAGCCTTGCACCAACCATATGGACCATGTTCCACATCTTAATCATAAGCCTATAGAATCCATCAATGCAGTTAACTAAACAACAATAAGTCTATACCCAAAGAGAATTCAACTGCAAAAGCAACTAAAAGCTCATTTATCTCTTCAAAAATTGACACTTTAAAAGAAATCATTCCTCCAAGGCTTAAAAGATAATAGGAAAAATTCAAACAGGGGCACAAACCCCACTAGCTCTATCGACATACTATATTCTTAACCTCATTCTAAGTACGAGTAATTGAAACGATATTACAAGGAATGTTGATCACCAAAAAAAAGAAAGAATTTGTCTTTTCCTTTCATCAGTTTTCTCAGCATCCAAACGTAGGGTAAAGAAAAATTTTGTTGAGAAGCAACGAGGGAAAACTTAAAGAGGATGAATGAACTTTTTTTTAATTAAATAAGTGTTGATGTTTTTCCCCAATGTAAATCCACTGATTTCTACTCTTCTAATGAAATAAAAAATAGAATAAAAACAGAACGCAACCCAAATTTTTTTTAATTAAACTATCAAAATCAACAACGAAAAGGCCTTGGACATCGGAATCTAATGGGGTAAATAGACAGGCATCAAGAAGATTAACACTTTCATATGCAAACAAAGGAGATCAATCAACGTTGAGAGAGAGAAAGAGAGATGAAATCGAACCTGTGTATTTGTTGCAGCTTGCAGAACGAAAGTAAAAGGAAAAAATAGGGAGATGCAGTCTTTGGGGGGGGGAGCAGAGCAGAGTTGAGTGCTGGGTCGGAGGGAAAGTTTTAATACAACTTTACCTCAAAACAAGAGTTCAAAAAGACATGGGCCGGAGGGAAAATTTCTACAGGTGGTTCTATAGTTTTATATACACGACAAGCTTTCTTTCTACACCCGTTAAAGCATCTCTAATGTAAAACTGTAGTGGTGTCAAAACGGACGAATCGGGCCGGGCCAGTCTGTTAAGGAAGCGGGCCTATCAGGTTAACGGACCAAGCGGGCTGGTGACCACTATATTCGCGGGCCAGATTAGGTGGGTCAAAACTTTCAAGGAGGTTGTCCAATCCGGCCCAATTGATCTGTTCATTAAGTTAACGGACGAGCCGGGCCGGGCCACTTATTGGACATGTCCATAATCGGGCCAAACGGGCTTTTCCATTGGTCAACCAGGTGGGCCAAATGGGCCATACACCCAATAGGCCCGTTTATTCAATTTTTTAAAACTTAATTTTATTTTGAATTTTACAATTGTTTTTCCCAACCAATATGTATATAAAACATCAATAATAATTTATTTATTATTAATAATTTAAACTTGGTACAATTTTAAAATGTTGAGATTTGCATCACTATGGTTAAGTACATCTCAACTAGGTTGGCTTCCACTTAACCATCAATCATATGCATTACTCAACAAGAAATTGGGAAAAAAAAAATTACAACATTCAAATATACATTAACGAATGTGATAAAGCCTTCATTGCTCAATGTCCATATTTGTAAATTGAGACACCAAGTCATACTCCGGTGGAATTTGGTCTTGAGATCTTTTGTCCGCCCTCTTCCAATCCGATATACAAATTTTACCAAACTCTATGGCGGCAGTGAAGTCCTCCTCTCGTCTAAAGTCCTATTCCCTGCAATAAAAATTGTTTCGCTAGCTACACTAGACACCAGAGGGGTTAGCAAATCACGGGCCATAATAGCAAGATCAGGCCATACCTTTGATTTATTTTTCCAATATTTGAGAATATCTAGATTTTATTTCTCATCCTCATCAAAATAGTCATCAGTATTAAAATATATTTTTAACTCACTATGAGATGAAAAAGTGGCCTTTTGCTTACCTTCTGTATCAATTGTTGTCCGAATGGGATTTGAATTTTTTGAAGAAGGTCCTTTAGAAGGCCTTTGAACATTATTTGCATATTTTGATTCATAACATTGATAAATACTATGGAAGATATTAAAAATATCTTTCATCTTATACTTTAAATCATCAACCAAATTACCATTAATTTCATCCAATAATAGCTTTAGGTTATCATACTTACCCTAGGATCTATTATTGTTGCCAATATATATAATAAAGGTGGCTCTTGCCAATATTTTAAAAACTTACTTTTTATTTTACTGCATGCCTCGGTGAACATGTGATCCGATCTAAATTAAATAAATTCAATGAAATGTTAAACAATACATTTATCATTAAATTAGATGTAGGATAGTAAACACCGGAGCATAAATTAGTAGCACTATAAAAAACTTCTAAAAATGACATTAATTTATTATTTCTCAATCTTGTTCATCAATGCGATAATGGGCACTACCTTTAAGAGTGATATAATAACTAATTATAAGTTGATAATTTTTACAAGATTTCAACATAAGATATGTTGTGTTCCACTGATTTTTAGTATCGATGACAAAACGTCTACCATTACAATTATACTGTGGATTTTTGCAAAATCTATCAAAATCTTCAATTCTAGAAGTGGAAGATGTAACGAACATAATACAATTTCTAACCAAGGTTATAAGATCATCAAAAGGTTACAAGTCATCCTTAACAATTAAATTTATAATATGACATGCACATCTAACATGAAATAATTGAAAGGTAATGGGATGTTTCAAGTAACGTTTAAATAACTCAATAGCACTAAAATTAGCGGTTGCATTATCAAATGTAATGCTATAAATATTACCTAAAATATTATACTCTTTAAAGACATCCATAACACTTCTAAAAATATTTCGGGCATCATGAGGATGCTCCATCATTTTAAAAGCAATAATTCTTTTTTGTAATTCCCAATTTTCATCAATAAGATGTGCGGTAACAACAAAAAATTCAAGACGGTTTTTTGATTTCCAACAATTCGATGTACATGCAATTGTAGGATTATATCTACCCAATTCCGCAATTAATTCAAGTTTTTTCTTTTCAAACAATTTCATTGTATCACTTCTATTGGTGTTCCTAGAAATACCACGAAATTGGGGATTTATAAACTCTTAAACAAAGTCTTCAAAATTTGGATTATGGGCAAAAGAAAATGGAACTTCCGATGCAGCTATGAAAGTAGCCAAGCCCTCTCTCATGCGGGCCTCATTGTAGGTAAAATTACCTAAACTCCCACCACTAAAACTAAGGTGGGATTGTCTAGGGTTGGCATTGGACCCTGTATGCTTTGAGACACATTTTTTGGCATGTATTGAAAGGTGGGTGGTGCCATCTTTCGAAGTGTTATAATCTTGGTCACAATAATCACATATGGCCCTAGGTTTTTTTTATCCCACCAATTTCTAATTCGACAAGTTTGAAATGATCCCAAACGCAAGACCTTTGTTTTATGTGAACCAATTTGGGCAATTTTGGGGACATTAGTCGCTGTGGTATTAGCTTCGCTATGTGAAGCGCCGCTAATGGGAGTTATGGGGGCGTCGCCCTCAAAATGATCAAATTCATTATATTCGTCGTTGTCATATCCCCCTTGCTCAAGGTCATATATTCTATAAGGGTCTATACTAATTTGATATGAAATGAACTAAAAATAAATTAAAAATTGGAGATGAAAAATGAAATGAAATGAAAATATAATAAGAAATAACAATTAAATGCAACAAACTAATATAATGTGACACAATTAATTTTTGTGACACAATCAATTACTAATGTGATATTTGAAAAAAAAAATTGAAATTGTTGATACAATTGTGACACAATCAATTTGTAATTTGACAATTAAAAATATATTGGAAACAAAAATAATCAGTGCGATGATTGCACCATATAATTGCATATTTCTATTACATTATTTTCATCATTTTGTGCATACTGGAGCCATTTATATTTATAAATAAATGATTTTTATGTTTTCCTGTTTTTCCATGCCTTATAGGAAAAGTGCGATAAAATTGATGCTTTTTGCATGCAAAGTTGGAGCTTGGAGTCAAGCCTTGGAAGTCTTTAAAGGTCATTGGACTCATGTGGCATACTTCTAAGTGTGTCTTGATGCCACATATCAAATTTCAAAGCTAAACGAGATATGAGCAAATGAAGTCATGAAGTGCAAAATCTGATCAATCTGGATATTCTAAAAATACTGTTTTTTATACAGATTGAATTAGACAATGAGACCTCTATTGTTAGAAATTAGACTTCTCAAGCTTTCCAACAATATATAGATAATCCAAATCCGACTCCGGACGAGAGAGATATGATCATTTGAAGTCGGAGGCATTTGCAAGGCATTTTAAGGTATTTTCGGAGAATCTGAAAGGTGGTACCGGTACCACTAATAGTGGTACCGGTACCAGGTATTTAAAATCAGTTTTTAAACTCTATAAACATTTTGTACCAGTACCAAAACCAGTGGTACCAGTACCAAGGCCCGAAAACTGCGTTTTTCAGCTTGTAAATTGCCCATTTGTTGAGTGGCAATGTGGGTATTTCAAGGGGACTTTAGGGCAACTTTTGGGGGCCTATTTAAAAGCATTTTGCAGCTGGTTTAGGGGTTCCTCCATTATTCTCTTAGGTTTAGGTTAAGATTTTAGTTATTCTTCATTTCTTAGCTTAGGATTAGCTTAGTTTAGTGTTAGTTTTGCATTTCCTTTGTTCATTTCACTTGTAAGCTTTAGTTTAGGTTATTTAATTTTTCATTTGGTTGTTAAACTTTGTATTTTCATTCTTAAGTAATATAAATAGCTTTCATTTCAAGTTTCTTGCATTTATGATTCATCAACTAGCTTTAATGGAGTTCTAAATAAAGTGAGTTCTATGGTGGATTTTCTCTCCAAACCCTAGGTAAATGGTGCTTTCTCATCTCAAAAGCTTTCCATGTCAAAGAAATGATGTTTAAATGATCTATCATCTTTTGGACCCTTGTAGTTTCATATTCATGATCATTGTATGACTTGTTATGTTTGGTTATTGAGCACATATGCATATTAAATGTTTGTGAAAATACTACATCTTTTGAACCCTTGTAGTATCATATTCATGACCATTACATGACTTGTTATAATTGGTTATTGAGCACATATGCATGCCACATGTTTGCTAAAATGTCAAAGAGAGTGTTGAATTTCATTTTATCATTCGTTTCACTTTATTTGAGCCTTCATTGTTAAATCTTCCAATCAAGACCATAGAGTAAATGGACTTTTGATTGAGCATTATTTGAGAAATCATTTATCAAAGGTTTGGAATGAATGAACCCATAAAACTCATCTCACTTAACTTAATTAGTTTTCTTTTTCAAGTTATCATCATTTAGCATAAACAAATCACTCAACAATCAAAACCCCCCATAATTTTACACTTCTTTTGCATTATTTGGTTAGCAAATCATAAGGATCATTTAGACCTATTCCACTCCTTGTGGATATGACCTAGGGACTTCCTTAAATTTATTGCTTGACGACCGATGGACTCCTATGCTTGGGAATCTATTGCGCATCACATTTTCAGTTCAAGCATGTAACACTATCAATTTGTAATTTTGACAATTAAAAATATATTGGAAACAAAAATAATTAGTGTGACACAATCAATTTGTAATTTGACAACTAAAAATATATTAGTGTGACACAATAAATGAATAATTGAAAAAAAAATTACTAGTGATAGCTCAAACTCTTGGTTGTTTGAATCATTGCATGGAAGCTTGTGAAATAGTAAAGAGTGGAACTTTGAGAGTGAACTTAAGAGCTTGGAAATGAACTTGAGAGCTTAAGAGTGAGAATTTAGAGAGAAATTAGAGAGATTGATTTTGGTGAGGATGAATGGGAGGGGGTGGGGGTGGGGGTATTTATAGAATTTTTTACCAAATGACCATATTTGCCCTCAAAACTAGTTGTTATTTGAATGTTGGAGGGGCAAAATGGTCATTCATTGAATTTTACAATAATATCCCTAAAAACTAGCCCTTTTTTGAAAGTTGGAGGGGGCATAATGGTCATTTTGACCATTCAAACCAAGTGACCTTTGGGGATTGTGTCATAATCTAACGAGCCTAACGGACCGATCAAATGGTCAGCTTATTGGGCAAAAGGATACAGGCTAAACGGGCAACAGACACGGGCCGAACGGGCCTACAAACACAAACTCATGACCCAATCCATCCACTAATACCAGACGGGCCTTAATGGGTCGGACGTCTTAACGGACCGGTCATGGTTGTAATAGGCTGAAGGGATGTTGTAATGCCTATTATTTGATCTTTCTATAGTGCTGCTTTGCTCACCATTGGAGATAATCATATCATTACATTTCATACTTGACATGAGTAAATCTGAACTTGTTGCTCATATATATGGGACGTCATACGATGTGTAACTGGAATGATTTATATTGCATTACACCAATCTTTAAATTGTAAAACTTAACTTGTTATTCGGTGGTGTGAGACACTTGAGTAACTTGATTAAGATTTACAGATTATTGATTGTATTTCATCATTCGTGTGTGATTATGGATTGTTATTATTTCATGTCTTATATGATTGTCTTTTAGCAATGGTGTATGTTTACCTATTGAGCTTTGTCTGCTAGCTTACCATAAGATTTACAGATTATTGATTGTATTTCATCATTCGTGTGTGATTGTGGATTGTTATTATTTCATGTATTATATGATTGTTTTTTTAGTAAGGGTATATGTTTACCTACTGAGTTTCGTCTGCTAGCTCACCCCTGCTTAACTGCAATTCCTCATGCGAATAAGTTGAACCTTAGCTGCATGAAGACAGGATTGAAGGCACATTACTTAGATTTTGAGGAATAGTTGTATATCTATATTACTCATTCATTTGTACCCTTTTTATTTAATACCTTAAAATGTTGTAAATGTTGTACAATTGAGTTTTACTTTGTTTATCTTATTAAGCCAGGGTTGTTGGCTTATTTTGTTTTCTCTTTTAATCGCTTAGGTCCTTTGTATGACATGACATATGCACACATTTGTATAATTTCTTTTGAGTTTATTGGTATAATTATAATTGTTTCATCTCATTCTTGGTCTATTTCGATATAATGCATAATATCGTCCTAGAACAAGTTTAGGACGTCACAAAAGCTCCCGCACATGTTTTGCAAGGAGAATATATTCGTAAGGATTGAGCCAGATTATAATGCTACTTTTTTTTTTTTACCCTCTATTTTTTTTGTCAAAGTTCCTAAGCTAACATACACACCCGACTAGCCTCAGAGAGTATTGGTCAAAGATAAAGTCCAAACTCACTCCTCAAAAGGATCTAACTTAAAAGAAAGGAGATAAAACCTTATCAACCCCAAACACATCCACTAGCCAACCAATGTGGGACAATCCACGATTTTATTTATTTTTTTTATTTTTCTTTCAAAGTTTCTTAACTAGCCTCAGAGAGGCTGTTATTCTATTTCAAACCTTTTGTTGCGAGATGATATGGAGATTTTGTTGTAATATTTTCTTTAAAAATAAAAAAGCAAAAGAAAAGAGAAAAAAAGAAGGAATATCCACATTCCTAAAAGGCAAATTCGTCTTGTACGAAGAAAAGACAGTTCAGGTTTCATAATTAGAGCTACGTGTCACATTTGGGCCTTTCGATGAAATTGACTGCTGTGGGATGGGAGGCACAGGAGAGAATCGTGATCTTCAATATGCTATGACTCACAGCACCACGTGGCATGTCAAAAATAGACCAAAAAGCAAAAGTCTACTTCCATAATCCACGGTATTGCTCAACGGTTACTCACGAGTCCTGTCATGTGGCGGCAAAGCCACGTAATGTTATTTGACCCGGAACGGCAACAAGCTTCTTGATTGCCATGTGTCATCTTACACGTGTCACTCTCAGAAACTGATTTTGCAATAATCTAAAGTTGGTGGTCATTCACCGTCCACCAATCACCGCCTAGCTTTAGATCTTTTCCTTGTTACGATTTTTGGGTGATAGTTACGGTTTCATCATGCCACGCATGCATCCACGTGGAACGCATAGGGATCTTGGACGGTGAGTTTTTGGTGACGTTGGTACCCACGACACTATTTGTTTTTTGGCACATGTCAACTTCCGTCGTCAATTCATTAAAGAATGAGTAATGTTAACTTCCGTCAACTTCCGCCGTCAATCCAATAAAGAATTAGTAACGTTAGATGGATGAAATTATACGCCAAAATTTTCACGTCAAATGATACGGTTCCATTATATAATACACGAAAATAAAAAAAATATATCTTACTGACATATATTTAGTTTAAAATTTTATCCAATTAATATATTTCTTAGAGAATCCTCAATATGTCAATATGTACTTTCTGTACGTCCTTTTATATATATATATTCTGCAGATATTTACCCAACTTATTACATAGGATTAGGGCTGGGCTTGGATGTAAATGTCTTTCAACCATGATCCGCGTACATGCATCAAGTTGTTCCATGTTATCTTGTCTTGGGCTAGGCTCGATCCATTAACACCTCAAAATATTAAAATAATTGATCTGTGTCCTGTTAATTAGATTGTTCATGAAAGTGCATTATGTGAACTTGCTTACTGTTTTCATATGTTCATTAATGTTAAGTTTCTAACCTAAAAAACCTAAACTAGTAGGTGAATGATCGAATACAGGTCTATAAAATTATAACAAGCCTTTTATTTAGATGATATGAGATAGAGTAAAATCTATTCTTCTACAGTTAATGAGAATTTTCTTTGCTAATAATCCAAATAAATACAGAAAAAGAAGGCTTGCGACCGTAAACAAACAAATAGCATAAAAAGAAAATTGAAAAATAAAGGTGCCTTGGAGCATCTTTAATGCCAAAAGCCATTTTTGCCCCTTCAAATTAAGCCGCCATTTTATACTTAATTATAGAAAAAATGACTAGCCATTTGGCTAGAGGTGCTCTAATGCGCAAGAACCTTTTTTTTGGCGGGCTTGGTCTCTCAATCTGTCCCTTCCCTTGTAACTAAGCAGAAATTTTATGTGTCTTGGAGATAATAAGTAGAGCCAAAAGCTTAGAAAAATTTGGCTAAGCCAAGGTTTGGATGTTTGGCTAATACATTGAAGCATGCAATTTTGAATTTTTAGCTAATAAACGGTTTTGCCCCCTCCTTTTGACTGATGCAATATTGGAGTTGCTCTCAAGATATTAAAGAGAGAAAATATAACTTCTAGCATTTGAAGGTTGAAATCAATCAGCCCCAAACTAAATAGAAGCAGGTGTACGTGTAGCCAACTTATACTCAAGGGGCAGAAAAAAAAATCCTTTAATAATTTATATTGGTTATATATATATATATCAAGCGTAACCATCATCAAATAAAATTATTATATGGATTATTCGGACATTATATAAAAGAATAACGCTAAACAGATCAAGTTTTATATCAAAATTTTTAAACCATCTGACGTGACAATTATATAAAACTTTTGATTTCATTCATTTTTTAAATATACAAAAGTAGAAATTCTATTATTCTGCTATATTATTAATTTGGTTTAAAAGATTTGGTCTAAAATTTAGTTTATTTAGTAATTTTTTATACCAAAATAAAATCATTCGATATTGTTTAGGGAACATATGAAATTAATGAGTTGCGTAGAAGAAAAGAAAGAAAGGGAATTCTTCTTCACAATTTATCGACTGTGAAGAGTTATGAATGCTTTTGACATGCAAAATGAAATAAAATGATTTCATGTTTAATTAATTATGTCCTTTTTCCTAGATTGCGACCCAAGGTTTGTCCTTAATTAGGAACTAATATTACGTGCCTTGTAAGCTGCTACATGCACTTTCCTGATTAGTCCATTCAAGTCCCACAAATAAATATGTACTCTGTCGATCCCACATGACACAGTTGGAGTAAAAATCAATTTATAATTACTAGGTGCAATCATTCACCACTGAGTTTTCAATAGTAGAGATACATGCATTTAAAATCAAGGGACAGGCTAGGCCACTCTTTTTTACATTTTTTTTTTTTTTTTTAAGTAATTAGTTTATAAAACTAAATTTAGAAGTTATATTTTGAGAAATTATTGTTAGATTAAATATTCTTCTTATCTGCGTCATGTATGTCAAGATTACATTGATCGAATACCAGTAACCAGATCCATAAATTCACATTTTCAAATAATAAAAATTTACATTTAACAAATTTATGGCGATAGTTTGGGTACGTGGTAGTGACAAGGCGGTTATGGTAGTGATAAAGTTGAGTGAGTAATTGAAGAGCTGATGATAAGGAATACAATAGTGGTGGGTCTAGTGCCCAAGACAGTCGAGTGAGTAATTGATCTTACTCGATCGCAACATTTGAATGCATTGACATGACTTCGACCTATTAATTATAAAATATATAGGTTATGGATCTCGATCCTCACAATTATCCAGAATAAATTTTATGTGGAGGTTGAAGGCCATGAATTTCATAATAAGTTGGAAATTAAACCAAATCATCTTGATGAATTGAAAAGGGTCCTTGACAATCCAAATAGTCCCCAGCCTGGTTGGTTTGCTAAATTGAGTGAATTATTTAAATGGTCATGCCGTGACCTTTTTAACAAGTCCAATATACCCATTGACACCCTTGTCCCAAATCACATCTTATGCCAGATCATTGATAGTGTACGTCAGCTTCACGTGTCCTCTTTTGATTGGTCCACTACAATAATGTTTTTTTTTTTCCTTCAGTCCACTATAATAATGCAACCGTTAGATTCTTTCATAGGCTAATCAATCCTCTTTCTTGGTGTAGGGTAGATTTCCAAGACATAGCTAATTCCTTCATCTCGTTTCCCTCACGGGAAGGTAGCTGCATAGTTAATAGATGCCTCGGGCATCATCAAAATTTGATTCAAAAGGGGTTGTATATTAATTTTTGCATCCAAATAAAAAAAAAATATTTCAATCGTGGATTCAAAACTAGATGTAAGATGTATTGGATACAGAACTTGATCTAAATTTGGATCCAGTTTTCTGCATAACACAGAAAAATGTATGAAAATTTGTATTTTGTATAGAGAAAGAGAGATAGAAAGAGGAACCAAAAAATAATTAATAGTGCACCATTGAAGCACTTGGATCCAAATATAAATATATACATTTCACTGAAGCAGATTCAAATTAAAAATGAATAATTTGGATCAAAGTAAATTGATTCAATCATTTGAAATTGCTTTTAATGCAACATGAGGCAAGTGACTAAATGGGTTCATCTTAAAAGATGAGTAATGCTAGATGTATCAAATCTTATACCAAAATTTTTAAATTAACTGAGATGGCAGCATTTTAAATCTGCACAAAAGAATAAAAAAGGAAAAAAAAAAAAAAAATCTTACAATCACATTATTTGATTTAAAAAATTTGATTAGGATTTTTGTTAAAAGATTACAATTCAATGTTACAATTGAAAGGCAATGAAATGGTTTTCATGTCTATTCGGATACATGACGTCTGTTTTCTGTGGTCAGTGGTCAAATCGGACTTACTCACTTTATAGTTTATACTAAATTTGGAAATTTGGCCTAAAGAGCCAAATGAAAGCAACAGTTAAGAGAGGCGCATCTTTTATTACGTGGAGACATTAAATGCCAGTAGGTTAATTAATGGGAGTCTTTGGACCCCTTCACATGTATGACACGTGTCATTTGATTATGCTTTTAAAACAAAATTATTATTATTATTATTTTTTGGTAATAATAATTACTACTGGTTTAAATTATTTCATTTAATAATAATTACTAATAGTCCCTTCTAAATAACTTGAAAGGTGATAGGATGGTTGGAAAAAATTTTATACCAGAAGTGATTATGGTAAAAATAAGAAAGTCCCGATTTTTTCCATGACCAGTTCTAGTTTAAAAAATTTTATATTTGAAGACATGATTTGAATATAAATCTAAAGAAATACGTGAAGAGATAGTTCTCTAAAACTTATTTTAGAAAGAACTAACGTAAAGGGCACCTAATTATGACTAAAATTGGAAGGGTAGATAAAGCAATATAGCTAAGAAATTCAAATCCCACAAAGACGAATCAAGGCAATGCAAAGACTATTGTATATACAAATTCTTTTCCAATGTTGTTGGTTTATTTGTCTAGTGGCATGTATCCCTTAAAGTGAATTTCAAAAAGACATGCCAAAGGAAAAGATCAAGTGTATAAAGTCCCTAGTCCCCTTGGCCACTACTCCGGGATAATTTCAAAAAGACATGCCAAAGAAAAAGATCAAGTGCATAAAGTCCACATCAAGTGCATAAAGTCCTCATTTCCTAGTCCCCTTGGCCACTACTCCTTTGGTGCTTCGGTCCCTAATCACAAATCCATGCGCATCAAACTCAAACATATATTGTAAGTCTTGAGTAAGTTGACTGACTAATAAAAGATCCTTTTGAATATTTAGAACAAGTAAAACACTATTTAGAGAAATTGAAGTATTATCACATTTAATAAGAGAGTCTCCAATGTGGGTGATATCCAGGTTTCCCCATTACCAACCATGACACTATCAATGCCATGGTACGGTATGATATTTGTCAACTCATTACCAGAATTTCCAGTCTTATTTCTTTTAGTCTGCTGTGTCCATATTTGGTTCATTTTCCTTTGACATGTCTTTTTGAAATTCTCTTTCAATCCCCACTTTTAGAGAGAGGTTTCGATTTCTAGCACTTGGAAATGGATGACAAATTTCTATCATTTGGCAAAAAAAAAAAAAAAAAAAAAAAACATATAATAATAATATTTTTTTAGAATTTAAATTTTTAAAAAAAACAAAAAATTTTATTTTTATTTATAAAATGGGTTGATGGCTATATATATCTCTTTTTTTTCTCGCTTGTTTTTTCTTTTGCGCAAATTATATTTAATTTTAAAATTTTCTCAAAATGCAATATTGCAAACAAATCTATATATATACATATATATTTGTGAATGGAACAATTAATTGAAGAGAAAAATAACCATCTTTACAAATAAGGATAAAAATTAAAAATATAGGCATTTCATGAATTTTTAAAAATCAAATTTGTAACACTATTTTAATTATGATGCTAACTTTTTAGATAATCACATTTAAGATGATGAATTTGTACCTTCAAAACTGTAACGTAGAAAATTCTCCTCCTTTTTTTAACCGGTAGATGTCGTACATTTAGCCTGCGGTGGAGAAGGTGAAGAGACAATGTGAGATTGGATGGCCGAGGAGCGTATGACGCCTTAAGTTGGTAAAAATTAAGTCAAAGATATTTGAAATGGAAATTCAACTCCTTTATCAACTTATACGTGATAGTCAAAGTTGTTGTCCCAAGTATTGACCCTAAAAGAGAAATGAATAGAGTGTTTAACCAACTTTTTCAATAAAATTATCAGTTAAAAATTAGGTTTAATTACAAGCAAGCACCAACAATAATCAATAATGAAATAACTAAAGAAATAAATGAATAGAGAATGCAAATACAAGTTTTGTTAGAACTTTATTCCAAATATTCTGTAATATTAATCAAACTGTAAAACTGAACAATTAAATAAAACTGTAAAATACTTACTTGTATACTTCTTTCTTATTGTAGAATTTTTAAGTCAAGGCAAGTGTTAAACACTCTTTCCTTAAGACAAATTTCGTCCTTCCTAATGGTGCTTAGAGTTGCAGAACGTTTGCCTCTCAAGATACAATGACTTCAATACTCCAAAGAAAGCACTTCAATTGGAGTATTCCAACGAACCAAAAGGTTTATTTTCTCTCTCTCAAACACAATGTAGAAATGTAATGAAAATTAATTTTTTCAAATGGCTTAGACCATGTCCTATTTATAGACTCAATGGTGCCTCTACAGACAGACACCATGAATAGACACAACTCTATGGATGGACACCATGAATAGACACAACTCTATGTAAAGACACCATGAAAAGACACGACTCTATGTAAAGACACCATGAATAGACGCGACCCTAAAGAACAGTCACGACTGTTCGTGAATAGTCACGACTATTCGCGTACAATTTTTTATTCAAAATATAACAAAGTTTAACGTGGTTTAGCCTTCCTCGCTTACGTCCATGCCTCAAACACTTCGCCCAAGCATACCTATATCCACTATGGATACTCTTTCAAGGTGGAGAAACCTTTACAATCTCACAAGAACCAATCTTTTTTTTGAAAGTTGTGGTTGACCATTTTACCACAACCTTCAAGGGTAATGTATTTACAAACATATCGGTAAAGTTTCATGATTTTTCTCAATATATATATATTTTTATTATGAATTTTATTTAATGTATGGAGAAAATAATTCATAAAAATTAAAATATATTGAAAAAAAATCATGGAACTTCACTGGCATGCTTAACTTATAGATACATTAGCAATTTACAATAAATCCTACATAAATAATAACAAATTTAACACAATTTTTTAATCAAAGACATAAATGGTTAATTGATAGAAGGGAGCAAAGTATCACAAAACAAAACTATAGGGTCAATATCTTGCAATTGAAATTATATGTGTAAAGTGTAAATCGATGATACTTGAGGGGGTCAAACTGTAATTTTCTCTAAAAAATATGTGAACTAATCGAACAATTTTGCAACATAGCATCCATGTTTCACGAAATAAAACCCACCAGTTAATGAGTCCCAATTAATCAAATAATTATGTTCAAAAAACAAAGTGATTATATTAGTTTTAATCTTATAAATTTTTTGGGTTCGTTTTTTAAATGAATTACCTTACACAATTTTTTCTAATTTTTTCAATCAAAACGAAATACTTCAATTACACTAATGTTTAATCAATTAGTTTATCAAGTGAGTGTCTTCTAAAGATGAAATTTAGATTACATAATCATGAGAATTTGTACAAGTTTTTAAAACTAATTGGCATGAAATGTATTAAACATTACCATTAAAAAAGAAGATATATGCTGGTTCATAAAGCATGAGTTATTTGAGAAGGTATGAGGGTCACAAAGAGTGGAGTGCAAACGTTTGCCTTGACGTTTTTTTCCTTTTTACCTTCTTCTTCTTAAGCTAAAGATAATGATATATGCAGTCCCGATATGATTTAGTCAGCATATGTTTATATATTTCATGTAAGCATGAAATTTATAGATAATTGTAAAATGTATATTTTAAAAAACTGACTGATGGATTAGATACTGAGTATATGAATGTTCTGTACACCGAAAATCATAATGATCCAATGTCAGACTTTCAAAATATAGATATGAAAAAGGGTAACCGTTGAAAACTGTCATAGTTTTTCTCAGTGATAGTTTCAAGAAACCGACCGTTGGATCATTGTGATTATTGGTGGACGTGATATACATAAATATAATATCTAATTCAACAGTCAATTTTCCAAAATATGTATCCCACAATTATAAATGGCTTCATGTTTATATAAACATATACTGACCCAAGCATTTCTAATAGGACAAAGATTGTATATAAAATTATAATATGCATTTAGTTTTATTTAGTAGTATGATAAAGAATAAACTTTTACCAAAAAAAAAAGAAAGAAAGAAAAATAATAAGCTCTTTAATGATAAGGACAAATTTCAAATTTACCAACAGGTTTATAGTCTAATGGCACATCTAAATATTAGATTAACAAACAAACAAATAAATTTGAGTTATTCCTGTTGGCAACATCTCTCCCTTTCTGCAGTGAGAAAGACTGTTCCTTGGGATCTCCAAATCCCATAGATTCCAAATCCATCCAAAGCTTTAAAAAATCACAATTAACGGAGGAGAGAGAGACACAGGGGAAGATGGCGAATAGAACCTTTGAAAGAGTGGGGGTTCGGCGCCAATTAAACGCTACTATTATAAAGAGACCCTAACACTTTATACAGTACAAGGAACAAAATTGTATACTCTCTCTACTCATCAAATTCCACGTTAAATTGAACCTTCTAAGACTCCCTCTCTCTCTCTCTCTCTCTCTCCACGAACAATTTGAAAATTGGAAATTCTCTGAGATCCTCAGTTACGTGACAAACAATATTGCGTAAGCGGTGTCTGGTGAGCGATTCTATATCATATTTGCATTTTTTCTAGGGTTTTAATTCGAGTACCATTTCCTTACAGAGAATCACAACTGACAAGCTTTGATGGGGAGCTTTTGCTCCACTGTTTTGGATGAGGTAGTAATACTCCCTCTTCTTTCTTGAATTCCCACACAACAGATCCGATTTCTTACCTTTTCCTAAAAATCAACTGACTTTACAAAATTGAATTTTGAATTTGTTTCCAAAAATGAAAACGGAATTTACTTGAACTGAGAAAAGTAGATGTGTTGGGCTCAGCTGAGTGGATGGATTTTGTTTTCTTTTTCATTCCTTCAAATTCAGAAATTTTAAGTTTCTCTTCTTTTCCTACGCTTTCTCGGCAACCTAACGGAGCATTATAGTTTTCCTTCTCAAATTCTTTGCAATTCACAGTTCCTTGAAGCGGAATCCTCTGGGTTTCTTCTGTTCTTACTATTTTCGGATTTCCGTCAGCTTTTGGATCTTTACTTTGATCAATTCAGAAATTAAGCATGTGATTTTGCTTTTCTTTATTGGTTGCTTGTTCGAACTCGATTGCAGAGTCTTTACTCACAATCTTCAGTGAATTCCAGCTCTTCTTATATATACAATTGTGTTCTACTATACAAAAGTTGTAACTTTTAATCTATTGTTACCCTTTTGCTGAAGCTAACTTTTTCTTGGTTTCTCATTTCTAGTTCAACTTGAAATCCTTTTACCTTTACATTCCCTTTGAAAGTTCATGTTGTGTACTTGCATGCACGGGCATTTCAGCGGTTAGTTTGCAAGCCCTTGGGAGGAAAACTATGAGTTGATTTGGTTGAATTTTGACCCTGTGTACTATTTAGATTGCCACAATGAAAAGAGATATAAATTACCATATTAAAAATGTAGAAGTTAAGAAAAACTGTCTACTCTCACGCATTTCTCGTGATTTGGTTGCTTTTATTAATCGGTCTCTTTCTTGCTCTAACTTATTGTTGTAAATTCTATATGCAGAAATTACTGGAAGTTTTGACCAATCAATCAGTCTTCTAATAAGGGACAAGGTGGGGAGATCCATATCTGATATGTATATATGTAAATATAGTGAGAAGTCTATTTTAGGAAGGTGCAGAAGTGAGAGAGAGATTTTTTTCTTATTAAAAAATATTTATAATATTCAAAAACTTTTGGAGAGTTCTAGCAACAGTCTGCTGCTCGTGAATAGCCTACTGCTTTGTTGGTTGACATTTAATTAGTCCTCTTTATGGCTGGTTTACTGCTAATTTTCTACTTTCCTTGTGAGTGTCGTCTACATCCTTTGAACTTTGTTATGTGAATGTCAGTTGTCTGTTTTCATTAGTTTATATTAATCGGAAATTATTGCCTGTACTCTGGTTAAATTATCATTGTTTCATTTGAGAGAGAACATATATGTATATATCTTTCCTTGTTTTTCTTCTTCTCTGACACAGTACCATCTATTTGTTTAGGATCTCAATTTATTGAAGGTGATTTACTTTATCATACCCGGGTTGGCAGATATAATAAGTTTCAGGACATGGGATGCCTGGTATCGACGCCGAAGGATTCTGGCGGAAATAGAAGAAGGCCAGGAAACATTGGGGAAGTTTCAGTTTTTGTTCCCGGCTTACGGATTCCTAAACCTGTCGATTTCTCCCAAGCACTTGGTGATCACTTATCTAAGAGTTTAGTGGAACGTCTATCTGCTCTTAGAACTCGAATAGTTGTAATGGCTGGCCAAGAAGGTCCAACGGTTACGAGAACAAGGAGGAAAAGTGCCACCCAACACGGTTCGTTGTAGAGAAGTCTGATATCTTTTTCTTATTTGTGATCAATTATTGATACATTAGATGGAATTGTTGTCTGCAGGAGGTTCAACATTGGCTGATCTTCAGCAGGCTCTTGAAGATTACTTGCCTGTTTTATTGGGATTAGTTAAAGATGGTAAAGCATTTATATTGCTGTTCCCTGTAGGATGCATGTGCTGTTAAAGACAAGCCTGATGATGTTGCTTCTATGTATTGTGCAGGGAGCCACCTCCAACACAAAGTACAATTTGTTTGGGTAAATCAAGAGGATGACGTAGAGGTGGGAGTGGTGACTAGCATATCAATCTATTATGTGTCAACATGCATTTTTTTTTTGTTTGTTTGAGATTTTATGTTTCTTCTCAGAGGATGCTGGCTTTGATATGAATAATTATCTTTGCAGGAAACAGCCATGTCTAATGCTTGGTACGAGGTGTTGTCAGTTCTCCACTTGATGGCAATGCTATTGTTTTCACATGCCAACTTATTGCTTCTTCCCAGAATATTTGCTGATGGTCATCAGCCAAAAGTATCAGAAGGTAGGTGTTTACTGCAAAACTTTATGTTGCTGGTGATTTGTTTTTCTCTGTTCTAATTTTTTATTATATCTTTTATGCTTGGAATATGATACTGAGAATATGGATGCTGTCAAATCTTTTCTAGGGCATATTTGAGCATTTGAAAGATATAAAGTGTTCCCTCTATTTTACAGTACAGAAGGCCAACTACTGGCACTCTGCATGTGTAGTATAGACTGAGTTTGTGATATTCACTTTGTAAGAATTTTCTGCTATTAACTGCATAGTGCATACTACTGAAAATTAACGTTGGTTGATGTACATATATATGGCTCACAAGAAGTGTCAATTCACAAGCTTTGACTGCTGGTTTGGCATACTTGCTCATATGCATATTTATATCCGTTGAGCATGTCTTCCATTTTGATGGCAGGAATGAAGGTATACAAAATTTTGATTCTGAAACTAATGCATGATGTGCAGACATGTAGTTTATTCAGAAATAATTGTGGCAGGATGAGAAGTACCTGTCTTCCTTGTCTTGTCTACATGACTACCAGACATATTGACAGTGACGGGGTTCTGTCATTTTATATGAACAACCTAGATTCATCTCTTAAGGCCAGAATTTGATTTTTTACTGTTCAGTTAAATCCATCGTTTGACAAAAGAAAGTTTGATACTCTGAAATTTAACAAACATATACATTTCTCATGCTGTTAAATATTGGACTGCTGAACATATATGCTCAAGCTCCTTAAATCCCAATGAAAAGAGCTAAAAATAAGATTAATACAGCAAAAAAGAAACTATGGTTTCAGCAAAGGATGGAGATAATAAAAAGGCGAGGAGAAGGAATTACAAAAATTAACACTATCATTTGCTCCTTTTGTACTCATTGCTTTAATTTCAAAAGATATTGTATTGATCCCTCTTCATTTCACCAAGATGAAGCTGTAATGAGAAGTTTTTAACAATGCCATCAATCCGTTACGATTTTTATTAATATTTTTTTGGGACCATTCACTTTTTCAGAATTACCTTGGTTTTTTTTTTTTTGGGGTGGGTGGGTTTTTGTATTCAAGCCTAGCATTTGCCTGACACAGTGGCATTGGACAGTACTTCGAACTATGTATTGTCATTTTTGTTAAATACAACAAAGAATAATTCAATTTTCAAATTATCAATAGTTGTGACGCAGGTTATTCTTGGATAACATGCCCCGTTCAAACCTTTTCAAATTGAGAACCCAGATATTTTGTGTATAATATGATTGTATTATATGGCGATAATGGTTTTTGTGGTTTGAAAGCTTGCCTTAACCTTTTATACTCGTCAAAAAAAAGAAAAAACGAAGAAGAAAGAAGCTTGTCTTAACCTTTTATATTTATTAAGAGTAGTCTTTTATGATTCAGAGAAACTTTATATTAGCCCAGTGAATAGTCTGGAAGATTTTTTTGATTTTAGTGGTCAATTTATGTATACGTTGGAATTGAGTTTTATCTTGTGTTTGGGAGGGATATACAATTTTTTCTCCCAAAAGTCATCCTTTCACCTGTTGAGATAGTAACTTAAGATTAATATGTAGGGCACTTATTTCTATTGATGATTGGTGTGTTGGACACTTGTGTCAAACCCATTTTGGATGCTTACAAAAGTGCCTGCATTAATTTACCATAAAGATGTGATTAAGAATGAGTTTGTTCTGTCTCTTTGTTGTTGAACATATAGAAATATGATACTCATTCATTATTGTAAATTATGGTTCTTTCGCTCTCACAAACTAAACACATAAATGTGTGTGTTCAATACACTAAATTCACAAACGTATATAAATATAGCCATGTCCCTTTGTCTATATTTTGGAGATGACGCAACAACCCATGTCCAAGTGAAGCACCTTGATCATGCGATTCAAAGCATAATTTTTTAGAACAAAACATTCAATGTGGAATCCACAGGAGCAGTTTGAGTCCTATAAGGAGTCTATTATTTAATATTGCTGTAATCTTTTTATTTTTGGAAGTTTTTAGCATTTAAGGAGTATTACCTGAATGGCTGAATTAAGATTGCTGTAATTTCTTTATTTTGGAAGTTTAAGGCTTTAGGAATTTAATTTTGGTCTCGATATGTTGACATATTGGGTCGGATTATGTTTAATAGACTAAACCCATAAATAGGTCTTGTAGTGGGGAAATGGTTTAGAGTCCAAGATGAATGAAAATTTATCAGAATCTTTAAAAGGGCTTTTCTCTCTCTCTCTCTCTCTCTCATACACACACAAAAGTTCTGTGCTTTGAGGACAAACATAGGAATTTATATCTCCTCCCTCTTTCTTTCTTTCTTTTATTTTTTTTTTTTTGATTTGATGTTCTTTGAGCACAAGCCCTAGATTTCTTTTAGGAATTTATTTCTCCTTCTCCCACTTCTTGTTTCTCCCATGATTTGATGCGCTTTGAGCATCAATCTTGATTTCTTTTAGGATTTTTCTTTGTCTTCATCCTTATTTGTTTCTTAGTCTTTTGTATTCTAAAGAATCCTTGCCACTGTAAGTTACATCACTATCTTGACAGACTATAGGAAATTAAACTTGCTTATTAAGCTGCTGGGTGAGCTAATAGGTTTCTTATGTGTATATTTTTTTATTTTTTCCTTTATGCTTCACATAGATTCTCTTATTTATGCTGCTGCAACCAAGTGTCATTTTTTGCTGTTCTGTAACAGAGAGCAGGCGAGCTTCAATTGATATTTTCTTAAAGGCAGCGGGATACTTGGATTGTGCTGTCCGGCATGTTCTCCCACAGTTGCCGGCTGATCTCAGGTTTATAGATGAAAGACATGCGTTGAAATGCTGCTGCCTTTATTATTATTATTACTGTCTTCTTCTTGCTTTGCAAAGTTACTCATACTCCTGACTATTGCTTTTCTTGTAGGAGAGGTCTACCAGTAGACTTAGCAGAAGGAGTTCTACGAGCACTTTGCCTACAAGCATTAGGGCAGGTAGAAGCTTATTGTCTGGCTGGATTTAGTTTATGAACTTTTATGTAGTCTATATCGTACTTATCAGATAGGCATTGCCCATGGAGATGATCCAATAGATGGGAAAGTACATTCTTTACTCAATATTTCTAGCGACCTTACGCAAGAATTTGCTTCTAGTAAATTATTTTAAAATTTTTCTTATTCTCTCTCAGAAATTTGAATGGCAAATTTTACAATTGCTGAGTTTGTAGTAGGATCACAACGGGAACTGGCTTAACCAGTGTGTGCTGCGGCATCAGTGAGAATTAGGAGATGAGTCTGAAGTCCAATATATCACTTAAAAATTAGAATGATTGGTATGTTTAAAGTTCTAGTTTTGAATTGTTTTCTTCGCTATAGTTGATGTGCTTAATCCCATATAATGGCCTCGATAAATTATTGTAAAGAGAACATACAATTATAAATTGTTGTATTGGCTTTATTAACTTGGTTGACTGAAAATTTTTTAAGCCCTACCCAGAGACTGGAGAATTGGCTTCAAATGGGGAATGTGGTGTGGACTCATTGTGTATGATTTGTTATTCCAGACTTTGTGCTTCAATGTTAATACATAAGCACAAGAAAGTGTACTATTTTTTCTTCATTCTTTAAGTTGAAATTTGATCAATCAGCAGTGGATAGTTGCAGAGTTCTATGTTCGGAAATAGGCAGCTTATGGAATCAACACCTTGAATTTGGTTGAAGCATTGGGCACCAATTTTTATGGGTCTTTTTGTTTGTGTACATCAATATAGTTTTTAAGCATTATAAATTTTTACATCTATCCTTCGGTAGTGCAGGAGCTCATCATGCAATGTGGTTTTAAGTATTGAACTTGGTCATAATATCATTGACCTTTTATATATTGCATAGTATTGGTGATTCAATTTGATACTGGTTGATATGTAAAAAAAGATGCAGCAAAACACGAAAAAAAGAAAAAGAAAAAAGACATGATAATGAAATAGAAATCAAACAGCCACTCGCTTTGTCGTGTTGTCGAACAAGATAAGCACAGTCTGCCATATATCTGACTTGGAAAAAAATAAAATGGGTAGACGGTTCTCTGGTCTATTTTTTTTTTTCCCTGCTTTATAGTATCTGGTTCAGTAGTCACTACATGTGATATGCTTTAAAAGTTCTTACATGCATTATCGTGCAGATCTGTTCACTACAAGCTGATTATTATTATTATTAGTAGTAGTAGTAGTAGTAGTGTTGATATTAGTATTGGTATTAGAATTAATATCAGTGTTAGTATTAATATTGTTTTCTTTTCCTTAATGAAAAGGGTTCTAGATTATATGTGTTGAGGTGCTCCTTTTTTTTCTATGATACTTCCATTTGTCCTATAATTTTTCTTTTAGTGGAGAACTTGGTTGCTGTATCCCCATGTTGGGTTTGATTTTTTGTTTTTGTATTTTCTATGGGTTATTATTATTATTTTTTTCCCAATCTTTCTTGCAAAGTAATTATATTTTTTGATTTTCTTTATATCACTAGATATAATTTTGGTTTTTATGATGTTATAGTTGGTTTTATACTTCTGCATTATTTTTGAAAGAGGTGCGTCTTTAACTTGATTTGGTGAGATATGAAGGTGAATTTATGGAAATCTATTTGCTGTATGCAATTTCTGCCTGTTGTTTTAGAAGCAGACTCAGTCTCATTTCACATCAATTTGGTATTTGTGAATGCTTGTAGTTTAAAAAGGTGCCAAAAGAAAATAGATAAGAACTTGATGATTTACAGGCTCATGGGCATTACTCTGAGCATTGAGTGGCATAGTTAGATTTTCTGTCTTTGACAATATATATAGGTCTTTGACAATATATATAGGGCGTTTAGGAGATCTGGACAGCTTCACTCCTGAGAAAATTATTTCCAGTCAGTTTAAAATATCTTCCAAGTTTTTCTAGCTAGACTTCCGGAGTACAAGAGAAAGATATGTCTAGTCAAACTTTATTATTGTGAAAGTATTCTTTTGCACAGGATTAGAAAGAAAATAGGATTTTCATTCTGTAGTCTGTGGTGCCATGATTCCTTCCAAGATAAGTGTTTGTACGTGATTATTCATTTTTTTCCTTACATTTTATGAAATAATATTAATTGTCTACTCAATTATGTGAAGCACTATGGAAATTGGTTCTAGTGAAACTCATCAGTGCTTGATGGCAGTAAGAAAAATTAATAAGTTTACCCAGTACTTTTGAGAATACTAATGGAATTACCCTTTCAGCAGTGTGGTTGATATTTGAGGACTGATTTTCACATATCTTACTTATTAATATAGTCATTTTTTCATCTTCCTTGTTTCTCATTTGATGCGACATTTGTGATTCATTTCTGACATTAGTTCCTTCTATACTCTTTAAATTATTGAATCAATGGGATCAAGTTGAGTGGAGGACATGCATCTTTCTTGCTTTTTTAAAGAGAATCAATCATTGAACTCATTATGAAAACAGACATTATATAGGCACTTGTTTTGTTTTCTTTATCCCTGATATTCTTTTAATGTCTGATGTAGGGTGTTGATATCCAACTTGGAATGGCAATTGATAGTACCAAGGCCACGCTTGCTGTGAAGCGAAGGCTTTCATGTGAGATGGTAAAGTACTGGCAGCAGGTATAAATGCATTACCTTTCGTTATTGTTTGTAAGCTCTGACTGACCAAGGTTGTATTTTGAAATCGATGGGGTTTTCCAATAAATTTCTCATGCTTCAACTGTTTTCCCATCTTCATGTTCTTTTGCTTGTGTACACGATGTTTCAATTTTACATTGAACTTAATGTGTAATATTATGGTTTATGGGTTTTATAAACCATAGTATTAATTCTAACCAGGCATTCTCCTCTGAAGAAGGTCATTAGTATTAATTCTTCTATGAGCCACTGATCGAGCAAAAACTTGAATTTTAAGGGGGGCTTTCGCTTTCCAAATACACTTTGCATGAACAAAGAAAGGAACCGAAGAGTCATCACATAAAGCATCAAAGAAAGATTTACAAGTAAAGGACCCCGAAGAAGGTAACACCGAGCCTCTCCTATCCTCAATCAAAGGATTCAAATGTAAACCATCAAGAATGGCCAAAAGAGAGGAAAGCTCACCCACTATGGTTAAGATTTCTAAAAAAATGAAAATATCAAGAAACCGGAGAGGAATATGAAACCACAAAGCTAACAATAGGAGCATTATGGATAGGAGAGAGATTATACAACCTTGGGAATAATGAAGCAAAAGAATTCTTCCTTTTATCCTCTCAAAACCTAACTTTCACCCCATTTCCAACCGAGAACGAAATAAAATTCAAGACGATGGGAAGAATTTGGGAAATACCTTTCCAAGGGCTACGATAAGTCACCTCCCTACTCATTATAGCATCCTAACCATTATCTTGCAACCCGTACTTACTCTTGATAACTTTGTGCCAAAGGGAATTAATTTCACGAGGAAATCTCCAAAGCCATTTCCCTAATAATGCTAAATTCCGATGGATGATGTTACCCACAGCAAGCCTCCCTTTAGGTTTAGACCGACACACTACCTCCCAATTTATCAAGTGAAAATTTTTCCCTTCTCCCCAACCTTTCTACAAAAAATCTCTCATTAATTTCTCCAAATTATTAGCCACCCTAACTGGCATCTTAAACAAAGACATGAAATAGATAGGATCATAGGAATACTATACAAAATCGTCTGAACCAAAGTTAGCCTACACCCTCTAGACAATAAAAACTTCTTCCATCGATCTAACTTCCTTATAACTTTGCCTAACACTGGATCCCAAAAAGAGATAGACCTAGGATTCCCCTCCAAAGGTAACCCTAAATATTTCAAAGGCCACGATTCAACCTTACAACATACAATATCCGCCAACCTCCTAACCTCCACTTTAGGTACATTCACTCCCATTAACCTGCTTTTACCCAAATCCACTCTTAATCCATACAATATCTCAAAAACCTACAAAATCTTATGAAAGTTCATTAAACACTCCTTATCTTTAGACGAAAAAAATAGCGTCATATGCAAACTCAAGATAGGACACATGAACCCTATCCCTACCCACTCGAAAACCTTCCACTAACCCAACTTCACGAGCCTTATCAACCATCATTCCTAAAACATCAACCAATAAAGTGAACAATAAAGGGGAAGGATGGTCACCTTGCCTAAGGCCTCTATACACTCTATTACTCTCACTAGGTTTATCGTTAAAAATCATTAACATATTAACCGACCCCTTATCCACCTCCTTCATCTACTACCAAACCTTTACTCTCTAAAACAAAATCAGGAAAACCCCAATCCACATAATCATATGCTTTTTCAAAATCCACCTTAAACAATAAAACCCTTTTTATTTTTAGACCAATACTCATCGACTGCCTCATTAGCTATAAGAACCACATCAAGAATCTGCCTTCCTTCCACAAAAAGGTCCTTTGAGATTAAGAAATGGTATCACAAAGAACTTCTTTTAACTTTCTTGAAAGAACTTTAGCCAAAATCTTATATAGTGATGTCACCAAACTAATTGGCCGAAAGTCTTTCATTCTTTCCGCACTCTCTTTCTTAGGGATAAGACAAATAAATGTAGTATTAGTGCACAAATTAACCATCCTATTCTCATAAAATTCTCTAAACACATTCAAGAGATCCGATTTTATAACATCCCAACAATCTTGATACACACTAAAGGTAAAACCGTCTAGACCCGGGGATTTACCCCTACTACACTCCCAAACTGCATCTTTAATCTCTTCCAACTCAAGAGGTCTCTCCAACCAATTTGACTTCTCAACACTTATAGGATACCAATCCAAACCCTTCACCACCGACCTATCAACATCAACAGAAGAATACAAATCACAAAAAAATCTCTTTACTTCATTGATAATAGAATCATCATCCTTCACAAAAGACCCATTCTTATTTTCCAACCTACTTATTACATTCATTTTCCTATTTCCATTGGCAACCTTATGGAAAAATTTATTATTGCCATCCCCTTCTTTAACCCATTTAACTTTAGCCTTTTATCTCCACGAAACTTCCTCCTTAAACACTACATCCTCAAACTTCCCCAATAGGTCCTTCTTCTCTCTCCTTAAATCTTCAGAAAGTGACCCACTCTCTTCCAATGAATCCAAAAAACCTACTCTCTCAACAATATTATTTTTAACAACCTTCAAATCCCAAAATACCTCTCTATTCCAAACCTTCAACTTTGACTTAACCAATTCTAACTTTTTCATAAACTTAAAACCCTCCCAACCCTAAACTCTTAACTTCATTCCACCATAACATAAAATTATCCTTAAAAGAAGGATGCATCAACCACATATTCTCAAATCTAAATGAGTAGGGCCCCATTTGAAATCAC
The DNA here is from genome assembly GCA_017140935.1 of Hamamelis virginiana. Taxonomy (NCBI): domain Eukaryota; kingdom Viridiplantae; phylum Streptophyta; class Magnoliopsida; order Saxifragales; family Hamamelidaceae; genus Hamamelis; species Hamamelis virginiana. Next base: position 3,817,351 of record JAESVK010000137.1, on the reverse strand, counting down.
AACTCTCAAGGATAACAAGGTTATGATTAGACACCATTTTAGGATACACCTCTTGTCTTCCATTAGGAAATTATTCATCCCATCAGTTAGAAAACAAGAACCAATCCAATCTACAACAACACTCCACCCTATCCCTACCATTGGACCAAGTATATTTATTATTCAATAACGGAGACATCAAGTTGTTTTTCCTTCAAATACTTCCTAAACTCTCCCTTAATCCTTCATTTCTTATTGTTTCTCTAGGGGTGTTGATGAAGTAATCATTTACCTGATATTAAGAGAGTGAAAGATTGCAAAGGGAATGATGATAATTTTTAGTTTTAGGTGGTGTTTGGCATAGCTTCCTGCAAATGGAAGTCATTTTTGGAAGTGATTCCTAAGATAGACTTTCTAAAAAGTCATTTAGAAAAAAATAGTGTTTGGCAAATGCAGATTCTACAAGTCCTTTTGTATAAAAAAAGTGTGGAAGTTGCTTTTCCTACAAACGTGAGATTTCAAAAGCAATCCTGTTTTACTTCTCCCAAATGGACTTCCGGGAACCTGACTTATTCTAAAAGTCCATTTGGAAGAACTCACCAAACACTTTTTTTTTCCTCCAAAATGACTTTTAAGGCAAGGAAGTTCATTTGGAGCCTCCCAAAAGCTACGCTAAATGCCACCTTAGTTTCTTGTACCATTACTTTCCTCTTTAAGGTGTTCCACTTTTTTACTCATTTCAAGCTCTTACAAAGCCCGTCTCCTTAAATAGTGGAATATAAGATTTTTGGCTTGACTTATGGATGAGTTCTGAAGATAAGGTATTATGGAGGCAAATAATAAGTTATATTATTTTTTCAAAATTAGTAAATTCATGTATGTTGATATTTTTAAGTACCCTCATATATAGTGTCCTGCTTTGCAATGTAGTCTCAGATATTTTGTTTTTCACGTGGTTATGGAATCTAGGTTGTTTTCAACTCCATGGTTTTTGATAGGGACAATGGATATTATGATCTTACTAGTTCTTGCATCACTAACTCGTTATGGCCTCAAATGACAAGTTTCTCTTGGTTCCATATTGATGGCATTGTTTTCTCATTAAGCTTTACTTTTGATAATTTTTACGTTCCTCATGATTTCTTCACATCATATCATTACATAGCATTGTTTTTTTATTTTTGCTCTGTAGGCTCAAGATAACATTATGAACCTTCCACTAGCAAATGGTTGGGGGGAAAAGCATCGGCTCCTAGTGAAGTGGAAATATATTGAAGCTAAGGTATCCTATGATTGCTCTTGTGTCTCTCTTTATGCTCAGTCTATCACTCAGAGTCTTTTTTTCATATCATTCTTATCTTTTCTTCTGAATATGTTACCGTCACCTTTATATTGACATCTATAAGGACGATTGAATTTATTCTCCTTTGTATTGACACCCAAGAACTGGGTGGTGGAACTTGAAAGGAGAAAAAGAAATACTATTTGCAGATAGAATTTTAAAAGGAGGAAAATGGAATTTAGATGAAGAAACCAACATGATGTGGAATGAGATGGCTAGTTGCATTAAGAGTCGCAAAAGAAGTTCTTTGAGAAGTTAAGGGAATTGGACTCATCTAAGAAAACTTGGTGGTGGAATCAGGAAGTTCAAACAGTAGTTAAGAGACTTTACATAAATTAGGAATAAGGAAATTTATGAAATTATGCACAAAAAATGGAGAGAAATATATATATATACACACACACACACACAAAATTGCTAGAATAAGGGAAATGAAAATAGATGCATAAACTATGTTAACTGCATTAAAGGTGATGACTAGAGACTTTTAGTAAAAGAGGATGAGATTAAGGAAGGATGGAAGAATTATTTTTAACAAATTATCTAATGAAATGATTTAGAGAATTCAAACTTGAGAGCACTTAGTAATAGTGAGTAATACTGTAGGGATATATATATATATATATATATATATATATAAAGAATAGGACTACATAAGTGAAGGAAGCTTTGAAAAACGATAAATAGAAAAAGTTGTAGGGCTAGATGGAATTCCTATTGAGGCTTGGAGTACCAATGATGATGGTATAGTTTTGATGACTAAATTGTTTACTAAGATATTTTGAAGATTAAAAGAATGCCCGATGAATGCGAGGAAGGGTGCTCTGGTGCCTTTATGTAAAAAAAGGTGATATTCAAAGTTGCAGGAACTACTGTGGCATTAAGTTCACGACTTTAACGATGAAACTTTGGGAGAGAGTGATTAAGCAAAGATTAAGACTCCAAACAACAATATCAGAAAATCAATTTGGTTTTTATTTAAGAAGATCAACTTATTTAGGCGACTGATTAGAAGGAGAAAAAAAATAAAAAGACCTTCATATGGTGTTCATTGATCTAGAAAAAGCATATGATAGGGTCCCTAAGGGAATAATATGGTGGGTATTAGAAATGAAAGTAGTATTTACTAGATATATTAATGTAATAGAGGGCATGTATGATGGAGCTGTAACTAGTATTATGATAATGTAAGGAAAGACAAGTGGATTCCCAATCATGATAGGCTTACATCAAGGATCATCATTAAATCATCATCTTTTTTCTCTAGTTATGGATGAATTAACTTGAAAAATTCAAGAAGATGTTCCATGTGCATGTTATTTGTTGACAATATAGTATTAGTTGATTAAATTAGAGAAAGGGTTAGTTCTTAAGTTAAAATTATAGAGAGACACCTTATAATCTAAAGGTTTTGAGTTATGAAGGACTGAAATATAATATATGGAATGTAAATTTAGTCAAATTAGGAATAATAATGAAAGGATGGTGCAATTTGGTGGGAAGAAATATCTAAAAGTGACCATTTTCGATACCTGGATAAATAATTCATAAAAATGGAGAGATTGGGAAGGACTTTGCCCATAGAATTAGAGTGGGTTGAATGAAGTGGAGAAGTGCTTCTAGAGTACTGTGTCACTGTGGAATACTTGTCAAGTTAAATGGAAAATTTTATAGGGCCACTACAAGACCAACTATGGTTTATATTAGTGAGTATTAGGCAATTAAGAAACATCATGTATTGAGAGTAAGTATAGCTGAAATGAGGATGTTAAGATGGATAAGTGGTGATATAAGGAAAAATAAAATAAAAAATGACCGCATTCATAACAAAGTAGGAGTGGCTCCAACGAAGCACAAGATGAGAGAAAATCGTATGAGACGGTTTTGTCATTTGCAATGAAGACTTGGGAATGCACCGAAGCAAACGAGTGACCTGCTTCCAGTTGAAAGTTTTAAAAGAAGAAAAGAGAGGCCGAAAAATAATATGGTTAGAAGTAGTGAGAAAAGACATGTATATTAGGGATCTAACGGATGATATGACCCTTAATAGATCTGAATGGTGCAGAAATGATTCATGCAGCCAACTCCATGTAGCTGGGATTAAGGCTCAATGGTGTTGAGTTGGGTAGCAAAAAGAAAATTACATCTCTTAACTGGGTTAGAAATGATATGCTAGTGCTACTCCATGTGGGGAGGGTGAAATTGTTTGGGGCATTATGGTTAAAGGTGACAATATTGTGAACGGTACCGAAAAGATTTCATTTAGCAGCCACAATTTACCACCTTCAAAGTCGAAGAAATTACAAAGCATTTGGGAACTCTTTTCTTCCTCACCACAAACTAAAAATTGTGTGGATGTGAGTATGTGTTCTAGTTCTATTAGTATAGTGGAGGATTGAGAACTCGTTAAAGTTGTGACAGTTTAAACCTGTGGCTGAACTTTAAATCAAAAAAGAAATCCAATGCAAGTGGATTCCCACCCCCCTCCTTCCTTTTTGATTTATTCTCTTATCTAGCCTAGAAGTTCACTTACAAATTCCAGCAGTGGATTGGTTTGCATCATTAGAAACAGTGTAGGCCAACCTCTTTGGTCCTATTGCTATGCCTAGGGAACCTATTTTGGTTTTTTTCCTTGAGACAACTGCCATCCACTTGGGTTTGCTGCTAGCCAAAGGCACTCCCTTAAATTCCTTAGTGGTGGATGCTAAAAAAGAACAAAAAACAAACCCTATCCCAAAGCCCATTAGTACTTATAAATCTATCTTAAAAAATTATAGCTTGCTTTTGTTACCAAATCACCAAAAAAATGGCCAACACTACAGATCTCCACAAAATGATTGCTTTCCTTGGAGTGCCAAAGAACTTAGAACTCAAATCTCCAACATATGTGAAGAAAGAAAAGTGACAACGCAACACATCTGCACAATTTGAAACAAAGTTTTCCATAAAACTCTAGCTATAGGTCAATGCAAAAAGAAATGATCAACACTCACTTCTTTCCTACAACAGAACACACATCACTGAGGAGAAAGATTCATACCGGGCCTCCTTCTCTAAAGCAAGTTATTATTGATTCAACGATGTGCCACTAACCAAGCAATACTTGAACTTTATGGGGCACTTTATCTTTCCAAATAAATTTTGAGGGACCGAACGAAGGTAAAGAAGAACCACTAGTGAATGCATCAGAATATGGCTTACAAGAAAAGGAACCCGAAGAATGTAAAAACCAACTCTTATCCTAAATTGTAGATCTCAAACTCACACCCTCAACAATGGATAATAAATAAAAAAGTCCTATCAACAAAAAAGAAAAGACCGCAAAATGAGCAATTGGAGTGTCACTAACAAGGGATAAAGAATGCAATCTTGGAAACAAAAGCAAACCCACCCCTCCACACATTTTCTAAGAACCTAATTTTTTTCCCCCATTACCAACACCACAAGATACAGAACAAGCAAAACGAGGTAAATCCTAAGAAATGCCTTTCCAAGGGCAACATGCATTGACCCCACTTCCCACATTAACATTCCATCCATTTTTCTGTAACCCATATTCGCTTTTGGTTACCTTATGAATTGCATTCAATCGGAAATCTCCATAACCGTTTCCCGATTAGAGCCAAATTCCTATTCAATGTTACCCACAACATGACCACCCTTGAACTTTGAACGAGAGACAATATCCCAACTAACCAAATGTGTGACCTTTTCCTCTCACCCCAGCCTTCCCACAAGAAATCTCTCATCAACTTCTCTATATACTTAGCCACTTATAGGTATTCTGAAAAGGAAGAATAAAATAGATAGGGATGCATGACAAAACCATTTGCACGAGAGTTAACCCATCCCCTCTAAACGATAAATATTTCTTCAGACCATCCAACATTTTACCTATTTTTTCGAAGACTAGATCCCTAAAAGAGACATTTCTTAGATTTCCTCCTAATGGTAATCCTAAATATTTCAAAGGCCAACTCTCAACATGACACCCAAGCAAACTAGGTAGCGTAGCCACCTCAAACTCAGAAACATTCATGCTAGCTATAGCACTCTTAGACATGTTCACTCTCAAACTTGACAATAATTCAAATATCTACAAAATACATTGGAAATTGAGCAATTTTTCCTCATTGCATTAATATATATATATATAGTCCCGATCTAGTCAACATATGCTTATATATCTTATATAAGCATGAAGCTAATAGATAATTGTGGGATGCATATTTTGAAAAATGGACTGATGGATTAGAAATATCTTATGGATGTCATGCATGCCAAAAATCTCTATGATCCAATGTAAACATCTCAAAATATAGACCAGAAAAACTGTGACTGCTAAAAACTGTGTCAGAGTTTTTCTCAGTGACATTTATGAGAAACCGACTATTGGATTACTGTGATTTTTGGCTTGCATGACTATAGTATCTAATCCAACGGTAAGTTTTTCGAAACTTGTATCCCACAATTATCTACTAGCTTCATGCTTACATAAACTTATGTAAGCATATGCTAACTTGTTCATATATATATATATATATATAATTTGCATACTAAAGATGAGAAACTGTTATTCTATCTCTACCACCCATAAAGCCCTTAGCCAACCCAGCAACCTTAGTGTTATCTACTAATCTACCTTAAATATCCACCACCGAAGTAAACAAAAAATGGGATAAAGGATCACCCTGCTTGGTCCCTCAAAGCTCTAAAACACTCCCCAAGTTTCTGTTGACCATGATAGAAAATTTAATAGATGACAAGCACCCTTGAATCCACTTCCGCCATCTTTTACTAAACCTTTCTGTTCCAACTCAAAGTCAAGAAACTCCCTCTCCACATATTCATTCATCAAAATCAATCTTGAAAAGAAAACATTCTTTCTTTTTAGATTTATACTCATCAACCACCTCATGAGGAACTACCATAAAATGATGGTGGGACTGCAAGAAAGGTATGAAAAACTGAGGAACATATAAATAGATGAAGATAGAAATGTAAGAAGGGAAAAAAAGGGAAACTTACCAAGGGGGACAGTGCATAGCGGCCTTCTAAGGCTTTCAAGCACAAAAGTGGCAGAAAGTTGTGTAAAAGCAAGTTAACAATTTTCAATGCATGCCGTTGAGGGAGTAGAAGTGGGAAATTGGAAAAAGAAAGAAGAAGAATAGGAGGAAGGAAAAAGAAGTAGAAGAGATGGGGCATCAATCCTGAATTTCTTAAACAATCACTGAATACTGCCGGGGATAAAATATATCCTGTATAAGCCCATAATGTAAGAATACAACCCTTTGATTGCCTTAGATTTGTAGTGCTCTGTCTAATTAGTTTAGGCACCCTGCTAAAGTTGTCATCTGCCTATTCTCATATGCAAGGCATGAAATAACTTAAGTGCAATAAAGTATTTACCTCTACTTAAGCTGCCATGTTTTGTCCCACTTTCTATTTGGGAGTCTTCTTTTTTCAGTATTTTCCATTTTTAGCCTAGTTACAATATTTGGTTTCTGTCTGTCGACTCTTTTGTTATGTTTTTTTAGTGGTTAATATTGGCTTATCATGTGGGAACGTCTGCATCTTCTCTTAGGTTCTTCGATTTCTAAAACACGGAGGAAGCCTTAGGCCCAAATAAACTCCTATGAAGAAGAGGGACTAGTTAGCCTTAAATGCCATATGCCGCCAAATTAGGATGTCCGTACTGAATATTTAAGCCTGTGAACGAAATGAAAATTTTGATTTTTGCACTTATTTTCCTACTAAGCAAGAAAATTATTAGCTTCATATCAAATTATTGATTTGTGCAAGACGTGTTTGGTTCATCTTTCTATTTTGTTCCTTTGTATTGTAAATTGATGCTTTAATCTGGAAATATACCTACTTTTTTTGAGACCACACTAGTGCATGTGCAATCTATTGGAATTTAATCAGTTGTTAAGCAGGTGAGTAAGGTGTTTGAACTAGGGGAGTGGTGTGCGCAGTTGCATTGATTAACTTGCCTCTATTTCTGTTTTAGCCTCGTTACCCTGTGGTGCACTACAATGTTTCATGGTACTTTCAATCAGTTCTAGGTTTCTGTGGGAGTCATCTATTCACTAGAAAATAAAAATGCAGTGGAAGTTTGGTGCTAAATATCCAAGTCTCAATGATATATTAAGTAGTTATGGGGCAGAAAATGATTATATATGCAAGACTTGTTGCATACTAGATCTGATTTTGTCTACTTTTTGGTGGAGATGATTAGAATTTTCTTCACCATATGAATTGATATGCCTATCACGGTTACTTCCGACTCTGTGTGCTGAAATTTTTATTTTGAACTTGTACAATTATATGTGATGGAAGCTTCTACCTTTTTCCCAGGCCGCAGCGTATTATTACCATGGTCTGATCCTTGATGAGGGAAACACAGAGAAATCACATGGGATGGCTGTAGCTGCTTTGCAAGCGGCAGATGAGTATCTCAAAGAAAGTAAGAAGGCATGTGAGGCCTTCAATGTAGTTTCTCCTCTGTCAAGGTAATCTAATGAAGCCCTCTTCTTCTCTTTTATCTGGTTTCAAGGGGTGCTTTTCAAGCCCTCTACTTCTCTTTTATCTGCTTTCGAGGGGTGCTTTTCTTTTTGGTAGTAACTATGAAAAAATGTTCAATAATGTATTGTTGATAAGTACCTTACTTAATGGAAAAATCCAGAGCATCTTTTTTTGTTTCCTCTCTCTCTCTCTCTCTCTCTCTCTAAAAAATTCACTTTAGATGAACAGTATCAGCAATAGAGAGTAGAGATATAATGTAAGAAAATATGGTAATTTTTACTATAAGAATGCACATGCTATGCATGTGAATGAGTGGTCAGCAAAGATAAATGTTTATTTATTTTGTTGATTCCCACTCAATGTGGAAGTTGTTTATCTCTAAGCACTAATATTAGAATTAATTAGTGTAGATTAATTATTATCTTGATTTCAATGATGTCCTTAATGTTTAAAGGGAAAAAACTTCTTTACTTGGAGGGTGTGGGGCTATGCCTGTCCTAGTGTGGGGCACATGCTACAAGTTATGCTGGTCCTAGTATTTTTTTTAAATTTATTATTATAAAGGGTCCATTCAATTCAGTTCAGTTTGGTTTGAATAATTCCTGAACCAGAACCGAACCAGGTTTGGCCGGTTTAGAAAAAAACTAAACAAGAACTGAACGGAACCTTGTTTAAAATCAAATCAAATTGAGTGGTTCAACTTGGTTCTCAGTTTGAACCAATCCAAGTTGCACCCATATGACGCAGTGGGTCAGCCTGAAATGATCATCATTGGCTGGGTTTAGGGGGTTCCTTAAACTATTATTCATGGAAAGACTCGGATACATGATATTGGATTTATTTATCAAGTATTTTTTTTTTGTCATTTTTATTCAATTTATGTCAGTCATCTGATTTGGTCAGCAGGTTAACCCATTCATTCTGTGACCACTGGCCACCACTTTAACACTGCCATGCCTTGTTGAACATCCGTCCTCTTGCAACAAATCTATCTTCTCCTATGGTTTCATTCAACAATTTCTCGAAGTAACTCTTCCACTTCTTTTTAATCCCCAACTTTGTTCGCTAAAAGACTCACTCAGCACTCTTTCACACTTTGAACATGTTCCCTGTTAGTTCCTATAGACTTCAATGTAACGAGTTATCAGGATGATCAAATGCCTCAAATTTTCCTTTAACATTTATACTTCTCAAAATTTTTTAATGTCCTATGCTAGAGTCTGCATCAGGACCTCTTGTAGCAGTTGCTGTAAAATCTTCATAATTCAATGAGCTATCCTGATACAGACATACAGTATAATTTTAGTTTCTTCTTCCAAATATCATTTTCCTTATTAGGTCATTTTATGTCTACATTCCTCGTATATGTCTTTCTTTTCCACAACCTACAGTTCTTGAACACCTCTTCTCTACTTTTACTTTCTCCTCTTAATACAAACATCTAATGAACTGAGTATGTTGCATCTTTAGGCTCTCCATAAACAACCTTGCATTCCTTAAAGCTTGACCATCCAACTCTGTAAGCGAGATATAAATCTATCAAGCTCCTGTTATACTTTTAAAAGCTCAGTAAACATGCATCTTGCTTTCTAAAGTATTAGATATATATGCGCATATGCAATCACATTTGATGGCTACTCTTGTAACAAAGTGATGTGAGTAGTATAAATGCAGTACGCTAGACCAAGCGCTGAATGGCTCTGCCATAAGTGGTTTCATTTCCTTGGCCAAAATTGATATATATGAATGATCCTATATGCATCTTATAGACTTTTTCTCAAATTTATAATATGACATTTAACAGATAGTGGTCAGATAGCTATTATCGCCTTTTGCAGTCAACTCTCATGAATGTATTTTTGTCATGTTGGCAGCTAGTTATTCCTGTTTATGTTACAGTACATTGACATGTTGTCTGAAACTACAGAAGAATCACAAATTGGAGTGATCTTGTTTTATTGAGGAGTGCTTTTTGGACATTGTATGTTTATTTGAAATGAATATGATTATATTATGTTGTTTGACCAGCATTTTATGCAAGATGAAAATACTTTATTGAGTTCCCTCCCCCAGCATGTGCGGGGTTGATGGTTGTGGGATAGGGAGCAGGGTTGGTTTAGGGAAGTATTTAATGCAGTATACCTGTAGTCATGTTGTTTTGTACTAATTGCCATTTTTTGTGCAGAAATCCACCTCTCTGGGGAACCATGAAGTATCTCACAGAGAAGATTCCAAAAGATACTTCTAGCAAGGTGCGAATCAACCGGGATCTGTACTCTCATGAAAAGTGAGTATTGCTGTGGTATTTACATTTGATGTTTAGTTTCCATCTCCTTTTATTCTTGATTAATGGAAGGAAGAGACGGATGATGATTTAGTATGCCATGGTAAAATCTTGACTGCAGAATTATGGAGACAGCGCCGACATTGCCTGATTTTGCTTTGGCCCTGAAACCTGATGAATATCAACTTCCTCCAGTGGACCCCTCTTGGAATGAGGAGATGAACAGGGGGCAATTTGGTTCCAACCAGCTCAAGGGTGACAGAACATAGAACTATTTGCGAAATATTTCAGATTTATAGAGATAATGGGTGGGGCCGATCTCAAACATGAAATTGCCAGTGGACTATTCTTCACTTGTTTGTACCAAAGGTGTTCATCTTCGCAATCCTTTTTCTTTTCCCAATTCTTCTGTCCCTTTTACCATGAGATTTGTAACTTGCCCTGTCATAGAGCTCTGTACAAGTTCCTGCTGTGTGTAAATTGACTACTCCGGGAAGAGGGATGATTTCTTTACCAATTCTAAAATAATGTGTATGCCCTTTTTTGTCTAGTAAATTGTCCATTTGTTTGATAGAAGAGCTATGTACAAGTCCTTGTGTGTAAAATTAGCTACTGCAAGAAAATGATGATTTTCTTTGCCAAATTGGACGCAATAAAAGTTTGTTTTGCTTCTCTCTCTCTCTCTCTCTCTCTCTCTCAGTCTCTCTCCCCCCCCCCTCCCTATGGGGTTTTAATTTGCTTTCATGTTTTAGGGTTCCTATTTGGCAATGCTTATAATGGTAATTTATTTAATATTTTGGTCTATTATGTAACTATGATTGTGGTTGTCCACCATTATTAGGGTTCATATCACATTATCCATATTGTTATCTTGACATGTCTGATGTTGTCAAGAAACCTTCACAAGTTGAACATGATAATTATGACCATGCTCTATAAGGTTCCTGTGTCAAAGGGATAAAATGTTTAATTACTGATTACATGCCTCCACGAATTTTGAATCTACATTGAAGGGTTAAAAAAATACGAGTCTTCCCTTACAGGCCATAGAGACTATTTCTCAATTAGCTCAGGAAAGACTTTCAGGGGGCACATGGTGATATTTTATGTAATTATGTACTGAATGGGGGCATTAATGGGCAGGATAAATAGTTTGAACCGATGCAGGTAAGCCTATAACTTCTCTCCTACACAGTACATATGCAATCAATGGCATCTTTTTTTTTTTTCTTTTCTTTTTTTAAATCCCCAAACAATAGAAGTTTCTTATGTTGTAAATTCCCATTGTTAACGAATGGGTATCAGTGCACTTCTTTGTGCTCAAATCTGATATTTTTTTTTTTCTTAAAAGCGAGAATACATGTCACTAGACTAAACAACTATTGACATTGGCATCTCTTATTTCAAAACCTCAACAAATTTCCACTGCAATGATGCTCATTCTCAAAGAGGAGACTAGCTATAAGAAGAAACCATTGTCTATGTTGCTTTGATTAGTCCGGTGGCATTGTTGCTAAGAGAATATTTTGCAATTCAACAGTATTGGATGAATTAGCTTGAAACTTGTTTGTTAGTGGAAATCCAGTTATGAAAATTTTTATCAAATCATGTATGAGTAAGACATTGTTTTTACAAGCGATTCTATTTTGAAATTTGAACAGCTACAAAAAATGCGTATAGCCATGTTTATGGTAAATTTTAATTAGTTTGATATCTAACTATCCATATGTAGGTGTCTAATTAAATGGAGTTACGAAGTAAATAGCAAAGAAGAACTGCAATTGTTGCAATTAAGAGAGCTCTAAAATAAGTATGAATGATGTGGAAGGCTAGGAGCATCCTCGGGTGATCCCTGTCCAGATTTTTAAGGTGACTCTTCACTCATATTCCGATCTTTCTATTTTCAAGAAGATCTTTTAAGGTAAGGAATAGAAGATCAATATTTGACAGTAATCTTAGTCGATCACTTCTCTACTCTCTACACATGCACCAACAGACACATTTGATTATAATATACAACAATACCCTCCCTCTAACCCATTAAAAAAAGTCTTCTGCATTAAATAAATATTAAATTACACTTTATTAAAGATTTATTATTTTTAGGATTTAATCTCTTTATGATACTGTTAATTCACTTTTAAATTTTTAGGAGTTCGAACCACTGTAAGGTAGTTTGAATCACCTTCTACAGTTAAGACCAAATGATGGGGTTCGAATTGCCTCAATTAAGAGGACTTTTTAAGGAGAGAGGCTAAATAAACTAATCCTAACAATAATAAGCAAACAACAATAATATTTAGATCAAACAGTATCTAAGATAGAGAAAATATAATTAAATAAAATTAAATGAATAACATTGTCGTTGGTACGGCTTGAACTACCCTCAAACCCTTTGAACAACTTAACTACAAATCTTAAAATAATATTCCACCTCTTATTCAAATAAAGAAAAGGTAAAACAAACTTCAAAACAGCTCTGCTCTGTTCCTTGCTCCTTAGAATAGTTTTCTAGTAGAATAAATAAAAATGAACTCATTCCTTCGAATTTCAAGACAGCTCTGCCCATTTCCATGTACTTCGAAGTAGCCCTATTGTAGGATAAAATTAAGAGGAAAAGGTTCCTCCAAATTTTAACACAGCTCTATCCACCAACCTGCCACCTTTAAGAATCTCGAACCTTCTCTGAACATCTCTGAACAATCACCGGAATACCCTACTGTGGGATCTAATTTGGCCAAGCAGTAATAAGGCTCCTAAACACCTTTCTATAGAAGAAAGAAGCTTTGAAATTGTTTTGTATGTTAGAGATGCCTTTTCATTGCTTCTAAATCCTTTATTTATAGACTTCATTTGCAATCTCCTTTTTGGTTCTAAATTCCTCATGTTCTTCTTTCCTTATCATGCTTCTTCCTTCCATAATTTCACCAATCATAAAGGACTCCTCTTCGAACCCAACAATCCTTCCTCATTATTCTAAGTGTCTTACTATACTTCGAACTCTTGTTCCTTCAACTTCTCTTGACAGCTGATTATTTCATACGTTTAATGTTTATCTTCATACAAAATAATCATAAGTTTTTGTAACACCCCAACCTATCATCCGTGCCGACCCTTCCGGATAGGTCGACACGTGTCAAGATGGAGGTACAATCTGTCCTGCTCATCCGCATTTCCTCATGAAACACTAGAATAATATATATAACAAAGTGAAATGTTATGTTCATATATTATGTCCCAATTGTTATACCTAAAATATTCAATAAATCAAATAGCATTGCCAACAACCCTAGAAAATGAGTAAGTTACTTATAATACTTATCAAAAGATTTCAATACAGATAATACATCTAATATAAGAATACAAGGACACGTATTCAGTGACAACCTTAACGCAAACCTTCAATCCTTTGCTAATGATTGAGCTAAACCAAATATGCAAACCCCCAAGACTACCTGCAATCTGCTGTACAAAAAGCAAGAGTGAGCCTTAAATTGCTTAGTAGGAATATTACAATCTTTGTTAAGTAATAACAGAACAGTAAAACATGAAATGTTTATATAAAACATTTACCTTTAAGGTTCAATGCATTCATAAAATATCTTGAAAACAAAGTTTAGAAAATGTATTGGTTTCAGTGCAAAACCATAACCTCTGATAACATAAATAAACAGGGCACTTACCTCGCCTGTAGAACTAACCACCACATATAGATTAGATCCCAATACCCTCATAATCCATACCGTCCTATAGAACCACAAAGCTAAACCCAAATGTTATAATTTGATTCATACACGTCGTTTCATACACACAATAACATACATATTTTCAGTATATTGGCATGGGAGTATTCTCGGTACCAGTGCCATTCCATATATTTCATAAAAGAGGAGTATTCTCCACTCTTTCCATCTCGTCACATATCCATTTCATCATTTTTTTCGAGAAAAAAAGAGTATCCTCCAGACTTTATCCATTTTATATTCAATCAACATAACATAGATGTAAACAATTCATAATGTGCGTCATTATATCGGAATATGTAAATTAAGGTCCATCATATAGAGATTAGAGAGTAACTTACCTGAATCTCGGTCACGCATAGTAATTATAGGTACACTAATTCAGTGCCTTAGCTCAACCATTATATAAATCATATTCTCCAAGATCATTATTTCGTAAAGGCAGATATCAGTTAAATACGAGTTCGAGTAATCATTTCGTATACCATCATAAATCATGTAAAATAATTCAAAAGGCAAGTCACTGTCCAAAACAAAATACGTTTTTGTACCATTGCTTGTGATTATCATTTTTATTTCCGATATTCAGTTTAGTCAAAATTTAAGGGAATAACTAGTTGAAATAACTCATGGTCTTCCTCATTTATAAAACAGTTCAAAAAATCAGGCACACGAGTATAAAACCAAGCACCTCAATTGTATTTACATTACAAATGTCATAAAATGCCCTTTTTGATATTTCTATAAAATAAATAAAGTAAAGAGCTTATTCTCATATTTGTAAATGCGTGACATTCAGTATTAAAATAGTTTATTAAGCAATGGGAAAAGTTCCTAAATATTTCAGTGCCATGCCTTGGTTTTTATCTCATAAACATATCACCTAATTTGACAGTTACTGAAATAGTATACTCTATGTATCTATTTGATATTACAGTAAAACAATAAGGTCCTCCTGCGTTCATAATTCATATTGCTCAAAGGCGTATAAAGTTCACGTGATTCTTAAATCAATGATAAAATCGTTACATCATTATCAATAATAAAAGACTACTTATTCCTACCTCAAAGCCATAGTGTTAGCCAACCTTTTCCACGGCTCCACGAGCCTCCCAAATGCAATGCTTAATACACCCCAATACAAGTGGTTCTCCAAAGAACCTTTCAAACATAAAAGCAACATAATGCCGGTATGGAATCACAATCAAGCACAAAGATCCGCAACATAAAAAAAGCACCAAATATATCTCAAAATACCCAACCAAAGGCCCCCAAACTTCTAAGATACGATCCCAAGGAAATAAAGCAGAACGAAGGCGCGAACAGAAGAAAATAAGGAAGAAACAAACAAAAGGAGAGATCCCCTATCGATAGGCATGTCTATCCTATCAATAGGAACCAATCCCTATCGATAAGATACTGCAACCTATCTGTTGACCTTATGGATTCAATTCAGATTTGTTAAATGATTTTGATGATAACAAACATTGTGTTATGTTTATTCAATTATGCATATGAATACTTTGTTAGACACTCTTGATTAATTGTCGAACTTTATAGAGTGATTATTTGGTTAATCTTGTTGATTTATTGACATTATCCTATAGTTCTTATATATCTATTATAGTGTATATATGCTTGTAAGAACAGGATTCAAGTTGTCAATTGAAGAAGGCAACCATCATTAAAGCTAAGCTCAAGTGAACTTGTTGGACATTTACTAAGGAGCATGGAGCAAAGAGCTATAACTTAATTGAAGTAAAAAATGAAGCCTAGCACAAGTCAAGCACAATCCTAGCACAAGCCAAGCTCAAGTGTTGAAGATTCATTTATTAAGATCTTGCTTTTGTTCTTGTGTGAGTGCTTAGGATTTATATTGTAAATCTCTCTATAGAATGAACTATCATTGGTTCAAAAGAACATACATTAATGACCTCAACTTTGATTTAATTTGGAAAATTATATTTTGGTCAAAAGTTGATTCAAACTCATAATGGACTATATGGATTCAAAGACAAAATGTTTTATGCTTATTTTTTTGGCTTAAACATCTTTGGAAAACATTTTGAACTTAGCCAAAAAATGTCTTTGAACACTTAGTTAACTTGTTCATATGTTATAAGTTGATTTTGACTTAAGAAACTCGAAATATTGGCATTAAAACTTTTCTAGTCGACTAACCCATTAGTCCTACTCGACTAAATGTTAGTCAGAAGCCATGTTTTAAGAAATCTTAAGCTAGTCGACTAAACATCATGGACTAGTCGACTAACTGTTTCCTAGCCAACTAACTATTTCCTAGTCGACTAAGACCCTTGTCCCAGTCGACTAAGATCAGGTCAATAGCCATATTTGAGAAGCAGAGTTGCTAGTCGACTATGACTCCTCTTCTAGTCGAGTAATCGATCCCGAAAAACATTTCAAAGTGTATTTTTAAGTTTCTAGTCAACTAACCCTTTTGTCCTAGTCGACTAAGAAAATCCAGAAATGTTTCAAGTGTATTTTATATGGCCCAGTCGACTAACCTATTAGTTTTAGTCGACTAACAATGCTCGGGAAGTTAAAATTGTTTGAAAATAAGCTTGCTAGTCGACTAACCATCTTATCCTAGTCGACCAACTATGCTCTACTGCTCATAACGGCTCTATTTTTGTGACTAACGGCCATATCCTTTTGTGGTCTTATTTATACTTATTCTATGAGTCCTGAATCAACTAATGATCATACACAAACATACTCAAACTTAGTTCACATCATTCTTGTGTGATTTAATCATTTTGAATCATCATTCTCTCTTGAAGTCAAATTAGTTCATATCTTTGAGAGATATTAGTGAGAGATTTATTGTTTGTACATTATCTACTCTAGAGGAATTTTCTTTATTGTACACATTCTCAATCTTCATTTGTAACCTTGTGAGAATTAAGGGTTTTGTGTAATTCTTGTGGGTGAAAATCTACCACCTTTAAAGTAGATTGTGGGTGAGTCTTCCACATTTGAAAGAAGACTATTGTAAAGGTTTCTCCACCTTGAAGGAGTGATCCATAGTGGATTGTGGAATCATCGAGACGGAGATTTTGAGGCGTGGATGTAGACGGAGATCAAACCACGTTAAAATCCTTGTGTTTGAGACTCTCTAACTCTATCTCTTGTATTTAAATTTATTTACTTGCTTTATAATTTGTTACGTTGTGATTCATTCTTACATTCTTTTTATTCCTAATTAAATTTGCTAACTTGTTTATTTTCCGCCAAATTTAATTGGACCAAATTTTTAATTGATAATTATTTTGTAAAGTTTGCAATACTCTATTTCCTCCCCTTCTAGAGTATATTTTGGGACAACACTATCGATAGGTACCCCTTGCAGGACTAAAATTCTGCTGACCGAGGAGTGCACCTATCGATAGGGGTTACCTCCTTATCGATAGGGCTCCCTCGAAAATGCCCAGTAACGAGCAGATTCAAACCCATTTTTCCAAAAATCCCTCAATACTTCATCGAATCAAAATCCAATCGTTCAACATAGATTAACCCAAAATAGACTTAAAACAACTTTGAATCCGACAGAAAACTCAAGATCCAACGGTGAAAATATGAAAACCACAAAATTTTAGGCATAAAACCCACATAAACTCAAAACAAGGCATAACTCCAAAAATAGCTACAAAACTCCATCAAACACATCAAACTCGACGAATCTACACATATCCAATCATTCAAGACAAACCATGACCATCAATAACCCCAAAGATCAAACCTTTCACTTTAAAAACCCCAAAACCCATTTTATGAACAAACTACACCAAACCACTTCTAAACCTTCAATGGACGAAAAAAAAATCCAAACTTTTCAACACAAAAACACTTGCCCAAGCTTTCCCAAACACCACACAACAAAACTCTTAAAATCCAACTCCCAAAACCCACGAAATGGGCACACAAGGAAAAGAAAAAGAAGAATAAGGAGAAGGAAATGAACAAAAAAGGAAAGCCTTACCTTCACCGGCGACGGCGACTCTCCGACGAACTCCGGTGACCTTCGACGCGGCATCTCTCTCTCTCTCTCTCGCGGCTCTCTTCTCCTTCTCCCTTGCCAGCCGAAAAATGAAGAAGAAGAGAAGGGGTTTGACTTTTTAAAATACCCAATGGCAAAATTGTAATTATTTCAAAATTTTTTTTAAAAATAAAATATAATTATAAAAATACGGGTTATCACAATTTTATCGTTATGATTATCATATACTCCAAACATTAATCCATTTTATTTTTATCCCTTTTTTCCCGAACTATTTATCTTTAACGGCTCTCTTTTTATAAATTTAATTCATAATTTATTTCCTCCCGTTTTTCTAACACGTGTCTGTCATCCATTTATTGGCTGGTGTTAAAATATGGATTAACAGATACTAATAGTTTTTATTGGTTGGAGAGTTGAAGTTTGGTGAAGATGGAGTCTGGTAGCCTTTTATAGAGTTACAAGAAGGGTGCGGTTTTTGCAATCCTAATCTCTTCTTTCCATACCCCATACTTTTCAATACCCAAAATAGCTATGAGTAATTTTACTATTAAGAACATAATAATTTTAAAAGAGTTCTTTAGTTATAGGTTCTCATTTTTATTTGTTTAGATTGATAGATCCCCTAAAAAAAATACCAAACCCAGTAGGTCCTTGATACTTTTTTTTGCAGACAAAAATGCCATTTTTATATATAGAGGCCAAAATTCCCGCGACAGATGCAATCCCAAAAAACTGAAATTGGTTTCCATAAAAGGAGCAGACTGTGCGAAAAATCCCGTAAAAAGAGGGATCAAATTTATTTCAATATAAACAAAAAATGGAAACAATATTTATTGCTCAAACCCCCTCTGTGAAGATGTGCGTAAGGACTGACAGTTGAGGGGCACCGGAGTGATCGTAAGAGTCACTAGAGGGTTTATTCTGTTGCCAGAGTGGTCGTGAATCACGATGGCGTGCAGTGTATACATTTTTTTTGTAGCTTCTCGACCCAAAAAAGGTACCTTTTGTAAACCCTTACACATATATTTCTGTAATGGCATATGTGAGGGTGTATAAAAGAGAAACACGTTTGAGTTTTCCTTGGTTTTCAAGATTTTTTCAGCACCAACTAGTGCATGTGCCAAAGGAAATAGACTTGACATATCCATTTGCAATTATAAAATGTATCAGTTCCAACCATGGAAAAAAATATCTCCAATATCCTTGATATGTCTCCGATATATCCGTACATTTGAGGGTATCGGTACGATATTATATTTACATATATTTACCGATATTATACCCATCATACCTATAAATCGATATCGATATTTTCAATAAAATCGATATATCTGTCGATATATCTGTGTTTTGGGACCTTCGATATATTTGTCGATACTGATATTTAATTCCTTAGTTCCAACACACAGTAAACATATACAATTATTGAAGGTGTTTAGCATTAGTTCAAAATATATAACTCCACACGCATTTTGAATTTTATTTGTAGGTTAGCATACCTATGTACATGTATAAATCTAACCCAAGTGACATATCAATATTGACATATCCATTGTAATATTGATGAAAACCTGGATTGTTAATTGCACTCATATGTATTTTTATGGTAACATATGCATATCACAAGCTTAATGCTGTCTATGTGAAAAAATGGAAAAACTGAACGTATATATTGCATCTAGAAAAAATCATCGGATGTATATACTTTCCAAGAGAATCAAAATCGTGTGGAGAAAATATATGAGAATAACTTGTTAATATATGAAGAATAACATCTAAAAAATAATGCAAATATATGAGATAATTGCTAATATATTATCTTCCTACAAAAATTCAAATTTGAAATTGAGATAAATAAGGAATGATTATAAAAGGAATATTGGATAATTAATAAGAAACAGACTCAAGCATAATATGTAATAGATGCTG
The DNA here is from genome assembly GCA_017140935.1 of Hamamelis virginiana. NCBI lineage: Eukaryota > Viridiplantae > Streptophyta > Magnoliopsida > Saxifragales > Hamamelidaceae > Hamamelis > Hamamelis virginiana. The sequence continues at coordinate 3,797,528 of JAESVK010000137.1, read as the reverse complement.
AAATCAATTTGGGAGTATTTGTGTTTTAAAAAAAACAAAGTTGACTACCGGCTATTAAAATTTGAACGTTAGGGACCTACTGGGTTAGTGAAAGAAATCAGGGATTTGATGGATTCTAATTCTGATTTGAGGGACTTATCATTAAAAATATATATTTTAAAAAAGCCAACTAGGTTGATGGAGAGTTTCTCTCTATACCCAAAAGGCACAAAAAAAAAAAAAAAAAAAAAAAAAAAACACTTTTGAGACTCTACTTCTCCCTCTTATCATTTTCTTCTTTCTCCTACCAATCTTCCATCTTCCCTTGAACCGATTCTCTTTCTCTATTTTATCCAATCTCATACAACCTAACACCATTGTAGTATTAGAGGGTCTGAGTGGTGGAAGTTTAGTGTTTTGAAGCTTTTTTACGGGTTTTTTTTTTTTTTTTTTTCAAATTCGCGACATGTTTGGTCGTTCATAGAATCGAACATATAAAAAATGTTGAGTGAAAGACAACCGAACATATTAAAAATGTTCGATTTTCTTTCACTGAAAATAAACATTTTCATAATATTCGATTCTACAAACGACTGAATATGCTGCGAATTTGAAAATAAAAAAAATGCAAAAAAGCTTCAAAATACTAAACTTTCCACTACGCAGACCCTCTTAGAGCTCCATTTTAACCTCCTACAATGTTAAGCACTCAAGTATTTATTTAAGTTGTATTTAAATTAGAAAGGGATTAGGGTTATTTTAAAAAATGTGGAATTTAATTAGTAAATATTGAAGTTTAGCAAGCAATGGGGGTATGAAAAAAGGAGATTGAAATTGCAATAAACACAACCTTGCAAGAAATGGTACGTCAGAAGGATTGTTGGAAGTTATGAACGTAAGATGATGGCGGAGGGTGTTTTTGGCTCTAAAGGGGTTTGAAAACTGAGTGTACTAGGTGGGTTGATGCAATGCTTCTCTCTCTCTCCAATAAAAAAATTTTGCCCTTCAACGGGATATTTTTTATCCAATTTGCTTTGACAATAGAAAATAATAATAAAAGCAAAACTAAGACTTTACCAAACATAATTTTTTACTTTTGGTACTTTCATTTTCAAACAAAAAGTGAAACAATAAAAGGTGAACCTTTTTCAACATATTACAAGTATTTCTAGATATGAGCTGCACTCGAACCACATGGCAGTTGTAACAAATGAAGGAAACGATATAAAAGGCTAGCTTGCGGAGCAAGTATGGAAGAGAGTCAATTTCAAGGAGGAAGAAAACAAACACGAATAATCTCCTACCACCAAACTCTTTCCCTAAGGGCAAACAACTTGCCACCTCGGCTTAAGTAATCACCAACTATTCACAAAAAAATAAAATAAAAATGGAGAGCTAAGTCTTAAAATACTTTGATCAACAAATTAATGCAAAAAAAAAAGCAGTTCATCAATCCTTTACGCGTATGAACTTTTTGTATCCATGCCCATATCAGAAAGACAGGACTAGACCCGCAAAAAGCTACTTTCCTCTGCCTATTTAAGTATATGTAAAATTGTAAGGGAACCGCCCAACTAGGATTCATTGCACACATGTCAATTTTAAAGATATGGATGGTAAAAAAAAAAAAAGGGGTTTTCAAAGTAATGGAGATGACCCAATATTTTCCCCATTCACCAACTGAAGCCAACTGTTTTTTGTTGCAGTTTCTTTCTTGCAATACACTGCAATTCTCAGTCACTGGTAAAGACGGTTGAAAGGATTATTCACAAACTGATTAGTGCCAGCAGAATCAATCTTTGCTTACTTGAGCATCTAGTCTTCTACAACATTTCTGCCATTTTCTTCAGTCAATTGCTTTTGCTTTTCTTGTTCCTCTGCAAAAATTAACAAATTCATACTGGTTAAGCAAGTTGCATATGACCCATTAAACATAATCAAGCCTCATGGTCTTGTTTGTCCACAACATGAATGGAAACTTAGGCACCAAAACTGTGCATTTCATCAAAAAGCTCTAATGACAACACTATAAGGCAGTACCACACCCTAAACTGTTACTCACAGAAGACATCAAAAGAAAAAGAAAAAGAAAAAGTGGTAACCATACCCTAGACATGTTTTCATGTTTTCTGTAACCCCATCTAGTTTTTTCCTCTCTCCCCCCCCCCCCCCCCCCAACGAAAAAAAAAAAAAAAAAACCCACCACACACACACTGCAAACATGTCACTCATAATCCATGTTAGTAGAAAGAAATGTATGATCCAACTCATCCAAGGCTTCAATGGTAGCCACTAAGGGCCTATTTGCATTAGCTTTTTTTAGAATCACTTTTGGAGCTTAAAATTTGGCTTGATCTAAGAGGATGGATGATAATCACTTTTAAATAACTTGAGGGATGATAGGATGCATGACAAAATTTTCATACTACTAATGATTGTGGCAAAAGCTAGGAGGCTCCAACTTTTATCACAATCACTTTTAGTATGAAAATTTTGATATTTGAAGACATGATTTGAACATAATTTTAAAGAAATATGTGAAAAAATAGTTATCCAAAAGTGATTCTAGCAAAAGCTAATGCAAACAGCCCCTAAAATTTCCATAGAATAGAGCCACCATATGAAATATATTGATTCAACATATATTATCAGGGGCAATATTGGTTGAAACAAATAAATCGGTAATTGGTGTGGCTTCTTCCTATACCTATAACTCACCATAACAAAAAAATTGGAAATCTATGTTCTCCCTAATTGTGCCCTTTAGATGCACTCACGAGGGAGTTGACACCCACCTAACTGTGAATCCCACCTAGAGCACCTATGCATTGAAGCACTTCAACCATTCAAACAACCACATTCTACAAATTGGATAAAAAAAATACAATAAGCATTTTTAGAAATAAATTTAAAATGCATGTTCTCAGTGTGATATAATCAGTCAACATTTAACTTAAAATCACCCACTGAATTTAGTGCAGTTCAAGCCCATCACTACCATGAGGGTTTCTTCTGGTGCTCCCACATCCTGATGTAGGACCAGATATTGCCTAAGATTGAGAGCAGTAATATTGTTACCATGGTGTATAGGACTGCATTCCAATCAATTAAAATTTAAAATAAATAAATAAATACATAAGGATGTAAATAAAAAAAAAAACTATAAGAACTTACTGGAGGAAGCTTGACAGGAATAGAACAACTTTCTACTCTGAAAACAACTAATAAGGATTCAATACAAGAGTTGGCCAAGTCTCGAAACTGCAAGTCAACATGATGGAACCATATAATGGACTCGGTTCGCAACAAAATGCCTTCAGAAAGTATGCCTTCAGAAAGTAGGCCAGCCTGATGCAACCCTTCACACAGGGCAGGGTTGACAGTACAATGCTTATGCATTTGGAAAACTCTTCACGAGAAAAGGAAGGAACAAATGGGAAGGTGCCACATGGCATGAAGGAAAGGGTCATAAACACAGAATGGGAGCCTCGTGGTACATTTTCAAGGAAGAGTTTTAGCCTCCTCAACCAGCCATCACGATTAGGGGACGAGGTAGTCTTGTCTGGATGCCTTGACCTTGATCTAAGAGAAAGGTAAGAATGAGGTGCCTCTCGCAACTAGAAACTCAATGCTCGCAGAAGAAGGAACTCTAATCTTTCTAGCCCAAGGCATTGCTCCATGATGCTAAACGCCTACCTAGATTGGTGGCAGGGCCCAGGGAGCTCAAATAAGAGCTTGGTGCTTGGAAATGGCGAGGTTGGTATTCTACCCCACCTAGAGGAGAGGTTGCTGGCTAGTGACCTCACCCTCTTCAGGATGGTTCACGGGATGTGGTTCAAAGGATGGGGCGAGGCTTGCTGAGGTGAAGGTACCT